>PVJD01004152.1:0-143925 GCA_004026545.1 Mormoops blainvillei | reverse complement strand
ACATAAAGTTAATGCACGGGTAGCTGATATAAAGTTAACGCATGGATAGGAGTGGGGGTGCGGGGACAGAGAGACAGAGAGAGAGAGGGGGAGAGAGATTGAATATCTTGGTATGAGTACAGCAGGAGCGTCATTGTCTCAGCTGACCCTCATTCAGTCCTGAAGTCCCTATTATTTGAGCTTCTTTCTATTCCGCATCTGGTGCCTCAGATGTTAAGCCATCATCCATCCTTAGGACTCTTGATTCTCTTTAGTAACCTATACTGATCACAATACTCTGTTATTTATATTGGAGTATAAAATTCAACAGGGACTTGAGGAAATAGCAGGTTTGTCTTCGAATTCTTATCCTTCTCCTGCTTTTTGAATAACTTGCACTACCTACCTAGCTTCTCTGAATGAACTTCATTGTCCGTATTTTTTCAGTGGGGATGTAACCACTTCTCATGGGATGGCTCTGAGCACAAAATAAAGCAAGGCACTCTGCTGTAGTGATAAGTAGCAAATGCTTATCATTGCATGAGTTTGACAGAGCACTTTTGCCTTATACCACCAGTTATTGTCAACTCAGGTGACACTTAGAGAGTGGTCTGTTCTCTTGCAGCCGAAATAATTTGCAAGTTATATCAGTTTGTTTTTGGAGCTCATGACAGATTATACAATCTTTTTAAATAAACAAGTGACAGCACCACATAAATATCCTTACTTAAAACTTAAGTAGCAGACACTGAAGGAAAAAAGGAGCACCTGAAAACATGGAGGAACGTCATAAAACACAGAAGCCAGTGCACCACATAAACTAAAAGTTGACCTATCTTCTTATTTCATTTATTATAATGAAACCTCCAGTTTTTATATTCTTTCAAAATTATTAAGACATTTAGTTTTAATAAAGAAGAATTTCATGGAGAATTATCTGTAGGAAAGAAAACAACACGTATTTTTATCTACCCTCTAGTCTAATAATGTAGTGATTATAATTAATACAATGAATTTAAGAAAATATCTTATTCCTGAACGACAAAGAAAAGCTACACTTCAGGGGTCCATCCTGTGAGCCAGAAGATGGTATCCTTTTCTTAAAAGACATAACAGGACCTATAATCTTCATAAATGCCTAACACGACTATTACTCACTCTTGTTGGGATGGGAGTAGTTTGGTCATTTTCTGTCCTCATAACTCTACACCACCATAAGCTCTTCAGCCTTTTTCTGAAATTAGTTCAACAAAACTTCGGCTTTCTGGTAAACCTGTAGCCGAATGGAATTAGAATCTCCTTTGTTACCATTTCCAGAAACCTACTTATTAGCATTAATATGTCATGTCTGTATTTTGACATCAGTTTATTAGAATAAGAAGAAAAAATGGGCTCCCAGTCATTAACAACCAGTAATAGTTTAGCTGTTATGTCTAATTAAAAAAAAATGAACACTCTGTCTTTAAAATGAATACTGAAAGACAGCTAAATTTCTTTTGAAATGTTATAAGAGCAATGCTATATATTTTTTAAATTAGCATTTTCTTGATATTTTTGTTCATGAGAATACCACGGTGCATGTAAGTATTATTTAGAGACTTTTAAAACATAGCATGTCTCTTTAACTTGTCAAATATACAGGAATATAAATATTAAAATTATTATTCATAATTATTCATATTTACCTATATGGGTATATTTTTAAAAGAAATACATTGAAAAGAAAGAAAATGCAACAAGAAAGCTTGAGTGATGTTTTCTTTAACATTGTTGACATTATTTGTAAAGCTTCATTTTTAACATTCAAAATTTGTATCGCATATTGTGATGATGTGTTTCATATGTATCTTTGTGCTAACAAAAATACAAGCAGAGCAGGGGCAAGATAATATTGAAAAGAAGACAAAGTTTATGTCCCCCAGGTTGTTTACCCTCCTTGATCCCATATTGGGGGGGATTATCATTCGTTTACATTACATTCAGTTTTGTATGGAGATTTAAAAAATGGTTAAATATGGGCAAGTATAACATTATAAAGTGTGAAGTGCTTTGATGCTTATCTTCTAATTATTCCCAATAAGGGAGTTGCTGTTTTCAATCAAGACAGAATTTTCTTTATCTGTAAAGATATGCTGGAGTATGTGAAATCTAAAAAAGCTAAACTCATGGAAACAGAGATTAGACTGATAGTGTCCAGGGACTGGGCGTTGTAAGGGATGGGAAGATGCTGGTCAAAGACTATAAACTCCCAGTTATAAGAGGATTAAGTTCTGGGAACCTACTGTATAGCACATGACTATAGTTAGTGATACTATATTGTATACTTGAAAGTTGCTAAGAAAGTTGTTTTAAATATTCTAACAACATACACAGAAAACATAATTATGTGAGGTAATGGATGTATTAACTAATCTTATTGGAGTAAACATTTCACTATACATTTGTGTAACAAATCATGACATTGTACACCTTAAACTTACACTTTATTCTATGTCAAATATATCTTAAGCCGCAAAAACAAGGCACATGGAAGTATCATTTTCTTTTTGCCAGGAGTTAATTTTGAAGATGTATTGACCTAAACCTAACTTGAGATCTAATAAAATAACTCCCCAAATATATACCATTTTTCAATAGATATATAAATCTATAAATCTATAATATAAATCTATAAATATATATAAATCTATTAATATTGAATATATATTCAATAGATATATAAATCTATAAATACAAATCTTCATAAAGATTATGAAGATATATTGATATATTTCTCAGTATGACTCCAGTTACTCATTTGTTAGTCTGCCTAATATTGTCTATAGGAAACAAATTTTTTTGGCCGTATTTTTTCTCTCTTTGTTTTTTGTATGGAAAAGATTCAGTTTTTAGATCTTCAGGTTCACTGATCTTTGCTTCTGCAGTGTCTAACCTGTGAAATTTTTATTTCTGATTTTTTGTCCCTTTTTTATATCTTCATATACTTTCTTCATTAAATTTGTATTTTCTTTTAGGTCCCTAAAAGTATGGAGCATAATTGAAATAAGTATTTTTAATGACCGTGTCCCTTAATTATTTCACTTTCATCATTCTGGTTCTACATTTATTTGTTAATAATGCTTCAGGTTATGAGTTGCATTTTCCTGCTTTTTCTTAGGTCTAGTAATATTTTGTTGGGTGCCAAATAGTATGACTTTTGCACTGTTGAATGTTATGTTGCAGTCTTCTGAAGAGTACTGGATTTTTCTTCTTGTTGATAAATAACTTACAGGTCAGTTTAGTATTTTCAAGGCTTATTTTCAAAATCTCTTAGGTCAGACCTAGAAAAGCCTATATTCTAGGGATAATTTTGAAGTTATGGCCTTTCTGATGGCACCACTGAACACCCCATGTATTAAATAAAGTCTCTCTTTGATTAGTGGGAGTTAGTCAATCTTTGCACTGTAATCTTTGGAAAATTTTCAGTTCATAAGTGAAACTTTCTTATGGCTTCCCTTATCTAAATATTTTCATTCAGTCTTTGTTTTTCATTCATATGTCTTATGTATGTATGTATTTCATTTAATCTTTATTGTATTTTTTTCCATTACCATTTAGTCCTCTTATACCCCCAACCCCCAGCAACTACCACACTGTTCTCCATGTCCATGAGTCCTTTTGCCTTTTTGCTCAGTCCCTCCACCACCTAACCTCCCCCCATCCACTAGCTATTATCTGTTCTTCATTTATGAGTCTCTGTTTTGCTTGTTCGTTCAGTTTGTTCATTAGATTCCACATGTGAGGGAAATCACATGGTGTTTGTATTTCTCTGACTGGCTTATTTCATTTAGCATAATGTTCTCCAGGTCCATCCATACTGTCACAAAGGGTAAAATTTTCTTCTTTCTTATGGCTGAGTAGCATTTCATTGTGTA
Source organism: Mormoops blainvillei (assembly GCA_004026545.1). Taxonomy (NCBI): domain Eukaryota; kingdom Metazoa; phylum Chordata; class Mammalia; order Chiroptera; family Mormoopidae; genus Mormoops; species Mormoops blainvillei. The sequence continues at coordinate 140,032 of PVJD01004152.1, read as the reverse complement.
AATGTCCCATAGTTGTTTTATGCACTCATCTATTGATGGACACTTGGAATGCTTCCATATTTTCATGATTGTAAACAATGCTGCAATGAACATAGAGGTGTTTATGTTCTTTTGAATTAGTGTTTTGGGTTCCTTCAGATATAATCCTAGAAGTGGGATCACTGGGTCAAAAGACAGATCAATTTTTAATATTTTAAGTATCACTATACTGCTTTTCACAGTGGCTGCACCAATCTGCATTCAGCCAATAGTGCAAAAGAGTTCCCCTTTCTCCACACCCTTGCAGTACTTGTTTTTGTTGATTTATTGATGTCAGCTATTCTGACAGGTGTGAAAGGGCATTTCATTGTGGTTTTAATTTGCATTTCTCTGATGATTAGTGACACTGAGCGTCTTTTCATATGTCTACTGACCATCTGTATGTCCTCTTTGGAGAAGTGGTTATTCAGGATGGAATTAGTGTCCCACATCAACTAGTTTATTGCTTATCTTGGGTATTGTTCCTAACCAGAGACTTTCTTTCCCAACCCTATTAACCCTACTCCCCCCTCTTTTGCTTTCTTCCCTTTGCCTGCTCCCAAGTCCTCTATTTCTGTACAGTTCCAGGTGAAATTTAGGTATCAGAACAGATACATAAAAATAGTATATTTCCTACCTCATTAGTTTTTGTTATCGTTATGTTACAGCAATTGTATTTGGTCAATATTCCCTTTACCAGACTTGTTGATACTTCTTATATTTGTTATTTATGTTATCGTCCCTTGATATTTGATACCTCTTATAATAATGTTTTCTGCTAATGAATAAATTGAAAACAGAAAAATGAAATCAATTTTTCCAGGTTACATTGACATTGTATATGTTTCAAAACAAACACTTTTGGTTTTCAATCCTGAACTATTTATATAGAAAAAAATCCACTGCTACTTAATGAATTGAATTTTAAAAAAGAAACAAAATGAAATCCATATTAGAACAATTGTATTTCTTAAATTGTTGACTCAAGTGTAATTTATTATGGGAACATGTCTTAGATAATATGAAAGCTATAATTGTTTATAAATAGCTTTCATATTATAATGTTTTTACTGAAAATGTGATTTATAATTTGAGAAACAATGAAATAGCTAGACAATGAAAGAAGAAAGTGACAACTTGAAGTTTTCTAATCTATCACTTTACAAATACAGGTAGTTATATGAATTATTTGGTTAAATGCTTATTTATGGATAAGAATCCAAAGCATAAGACTAGAAATATTAATAATGGCTTTTCACTTACTATATGCCTTTTGTAAAAAGCCAATTTCTTTTTTATGTTCTCTATATAGATAATGAAATAACACACCACAAATTATTTTCATAAATATCATTTAATGACCATCAGTGTTATGTAAATGCTCCCTGCATCAGCATCACATATAATTCATAGTCCAGCTGAGCTTTTATCACAATTCAGATTCACTCAGTAATCATGAAGCTTCATTATTAATAAATCATCAAGTTGTCTTCTAATGAGAACAGGTTTTGTTTCTGCTTCCTTTATAAATCCTTGTGATATAAACCCAGCACGATAGGGGTGTGTTATGGTCTAAATACTTCACCATCAGTCATGGCTATCTATTGCTTAATAACAAACCACGACAAAACTCAGAATAGAGAATAAAGGAATTGGCTTAAAACAATAATTGTGGATTAGTTCATGATTCTGTGGGTTTGTGATCTGGGCACCAATTAGTCTGGATGGCTAGTTTCTGCATCACATCCTACCAGCTGGGCTCACTCAGGATTTGTAGTCACTGGGTTGTCGGGTCAGGCTATGTGGGTGGTGGAGTGACCACTCTCATGTGTGGGGCCTTAGCTCCTCCAATGGCTGGCAGGAGTATGACAGCTGAACTTCTCTCCCCACGTAGTCGGTCTTCATTGTATCTCTCATCCTGAAAGATTCAATCCTGAGCCTCAGCAGTGATGGTCTAAGAGGACAAAAGCAAAAGCTGCAAGATCTCTTCCGCCTTGGATTCAGAAGTCATACAATATTTCTTCAGTGTGTCTGCACAGTCTGTCGGGCACTGTGAGTCACAAAGGCAGCCCACACTGAGGGCTGGGTGAAGAGACTCTCCTTCATTATAGAAAAAGGAATGCAGGTAGAGTTAACCTACCCTACTATTAATTTTTAAAACCACTCTTTACTTGAAATAATGCCATAGATCCCACCCCCCTCAAGGTTGAGATCAAATATCTATTCCCAAATGCAAATTCTTTCTCCATTTAATGATTTCAGAAGGAAAGAAAGAGAAAAAATTATGAGCTTGTTTATTTAAATGTAAGGGGAGGTAAAATCACTTTTTGATTTAGAAGATGGTAGATTAAAATCTTGTTCTGTTATTAGCCATGTGATTAAATCAAAGCATATAATTTATCTGAGTCTACATTAATAAAATAGATATATAATTCTTGCACCATGGTTACAAATATATATAAATCCAGTTTAGAAATGTAGATAATCCATAAGGGAGAATTTAAAAGGCAGAAACTGTTATTCAAGTGTAAAGTAGTAATTTTATTCCCATGAGGCTGTACTCACTATGGGGAATTTGGAATAAACACACAACCTGCAACTACTATATGTTTCTCATGTCAGTTGCCTTTTTTATTTTATTTATGGAAGATGGTGTTGCATTGTAATTGTGTCAGGTTTTTCTTAGGCCTTTATTTGGAAAATTTCTACTCACCAACCCTTCACAAGAAGCCTGTCAATAGTTTGGATGAAAATTGTTGTAAGGATTTTGGACCTTTGTTGAAGCAGTGCCAACTTAGCCTAAGACCTGCTATGACTGTTCCTTTTAGTGGCCTTCTGTATTTTACCCTGCTGGTGGATGATGAAGAACACATTTTCACCTGGGTCATTTTTCTTGTCTATATCTCACAATTCAGCAGTCCTTTCTGCTTTTCTCCTTATGAAAAGGGGCTCTGAGGTTAATCAAGTACTATTAAGAGTTTTTCAAATTATTTTGTTTCATCTTTGCAAATACTTTGATATGTTGTTATCATTACCATTTTATAAATTATAAAACCGAAGTCATGGCATTCAGTAAAATTATCAATAGATTCATAATGATTTCTTTTCATGCTTTAGCAATGAAGCTCTTTGAAACCATATTTAAATTTTTTTAACTGAACATTTTTATTAAAATATACATAAAAGTAATACACGTAAATTAAATGAATTTAGAAGATACAAAGGGAGTAAAAATCAAATACAAACCAAAATTAAACAAAACAGAGCTAATGATCACATTAGTAAGATAAAATCACTGCTAAAATTATTGTATGTTTATATCCAGGCTATTTGAGTAAATGCATGTGTGAATCTGCTCACATATAGACCTATCTGTGTAGTGTGGTTTATACTGTGCATATGTGATTTTCTATAACATATTGTATGAATTGTTAAATATTATTAGAAATTTATAATCAATATGTTTAAATCCTGTGTAACACTTCATTCCATAGATAAAGTAAAACCGATTTAATACTTACCTTAAATTTAAGTATTAGATTATCTCCTATCATTTGGTGTTAAATTCCAATTTAAGTTTTTGTATGTATGTATATCTTTATTCACATTGCAAGGCATGTCACAATAGGTCTTTAAAAACAACCTTATTGGCATATAATTTATATCATATAATACATTTATTTAAATTTTATAATTCAATTCAATGGTTTTTATTCACACCACTGTATATTATAATTTTAGAACATTTGTGTTCCCCTGCAAAATACCTTCAATTAAACCCCATGTCTATTCTTCACTCTCAGGCAGTGATCTTTCTATACAGATTTGCTTATTCTAAATATTTGTTACTGACATTTTTCACTTAGCATAATGTATTCAAGGTTAATCCATGCTGTAGCACGTATCAGTTCTTCCTTTCCACTGAACAAAAATGTTCAATTTTATGGCTATACCACATACCTTTTACACATTCTCCACTTGATAAATATTTGTTGCTGTTTTCCCCACATTTTGAATGTTAGTGCTATTTTAAGTATTTATGTGCCCATTTTTATGTGGACCTTTCCCATATGTCCAGAGAAATTGCTGTGTTACATAACGCAGACTTAACACTTTAAGTGACTGCCAAGCTTCTGTCAAGGAGACCACCGTTTTACATGACCCAGGGCGGATTCTTGTGGGCAGGATGACTGTGGCGCTGGTTAAAACTACTTTAAAAACTCTTGGTGCATATCAATAAGTTGTTTTCAAAAAGAACATTTAGACATGTATATATCTGCTTCTAAAGTAGTTACTATTCACTCTCGATTACTGAAGATTAATTTTAAAATAAGTGTTAATTTGAGAGACAAAAAAGTATTTTTTCAAGGTCATTAATTAACACTGAGTGTTTATAGTTCTTTAGGTGTATTTAAATTACAAATTTCTTCTGTAATTTCCCTTTAGTATACCTTTATTATGTTAGTGTATTAACATATATTTGCAGCAAACAATTCCCACAATTTACAGTTGCTCTTTTAATTTTGCCTATGGTATATTTTATGTAAAGTGGTTTATATTTTTATTTATTAATTATTTCAGGACTTTATGTTGACATCACAACCATTGAGTTATTTGTTGAAGTTATTTAAATTAACCTTTTTATTTTGAAATAACTGTAGATTTACATGTAGTTGTAGGAAGTGATATCTTATTATGGTTTTAATTTACATTTCTCTGATGATTAGTGACATTGAGCATCTTTTCATATGTCTATTGGCCATCTGTATGTCCTCTTTGGAGAAGTGTCTATTTAGATCCATTGCACATTTTACAATTAGATTGTTTGTTTCATTGGTGTTGAGTTTTATTAGTTCTTTTTAAATTTTGGATATTAACCTGTTTATCAGATGTATCATTAAATACGTTCTCCCTTCAGTGGGATGTCTTTTTATTTTGTTGATGATTTCCTTTGCTGTGCAGAAATCTTTTTACTTTGATATAGTTCCATTTGTTAATTTTAATGGAACTGCCTTGTGACCCAGTGATTCCACTCCTGGGAATTTATCTGAAGAAACCCAACAGACTAATTTGAAAGAATATAAGCACCCCTATGTTCATTGCATCGTTATTTAAATTGCCAAGATATGGAAGCAGCCCAAGTGTCCATCAGTAGATGAGTGGATAAAACAACTATGTGGCATTTATACAAAGGAACACTACTCGGCCATAAAGAAGAATAAAATCTTACCCTTTGTGACAGCATGCATGGACCTGAAGAGCATTATGCTAAGTAAAATATGCCAGTCAGAGAAAGAAAAATCCCATATGATTTCACTCACACGTGGAATCTCATTAAGAAATTGAACTAAGAAGCGAAATAGAGACAGACTCAGATAGAGAACAGGTTGACACCTTTCAGGGGAGGATTAGGAACTGGAGGGATCAGGAAAAAGGGAAAACAGACTCATGGCCACGGATAACAGTGTGGTGCTTGCAGTAAGGGGAAGGGGAATATAAGGGGGATAAATGGTAACGAGAAAAAATAAAATAAAATATAAATTACAAAAAACCCCTACAATGAGGTGTAACATCACACCTGCTAGAGCGGCCCCCATCAATAACTCAGCAAACAACAATGCTGGGGAGGATGTGGAGAAAAGGGAACCCTATTGCACCATTGGTAGGAAAGCAGGTTGGTGTAGACACTGTGGACAACAGTAAGGAGTTTGCTCAAAAAAGTAACAATGGATCTGTCTTTTGACCCAGAGATCCCACTTCTGGGATTATATCCTAAAAATTCTGAAACACCCATCAGAAATTATGTGTGCACCCTTATATTCATAGCAGTGTTATTTATAATAGTCAAGATATGGAAACAGCCCAAGTGCCCATCAGTAGATGAGTGGATAAAAAAGCTGTGGTACATTTACAGAATGGTATACTTCATGGCTGTATCAAAGAAGAAACTCTTATTCTTTGCAACAGCATGAATGGACCTGGAGAATATTATGCTAAACAAAATAGGCCAGTCAGAGAAGACAAATACTGTATGATCTCACTAATAGGTAGAACCTAATGAACAAAATAAAAACAGAGGCATAGATACATGGAACAGACTGACAAATCTCAGAGGGGAGAAGGGTGGGGGGGTTCGAAGGGATTAAAAAAAACATAAGTGCTATACAAGGTCTGCCCAGAAAAGTCCAGCCTTTGTTAAGATAACAAAAACAGTTTGTGCAACATGGATGTAACCTCGCAGCCAAGGAGAGAGGACTGGAATGCATGTGTGTGAACCATGACAACTTCACTGTACTAGTCAGTGGGGTTGGTGGATGTCATCGTGAGCATGTGTACTGTGTGGCCGTCACATTCAAAATGACTGAGGGAGTAGAGCTACAAATCTGCATCAAATGTTTCATTAAACTTGAACATTTCTCCATGGAAACTATTCAGACAATTCATAAGGCTTTTGGGGGTGAAGCAATGAGTGCAGCCAAAGTGTGGCACAAATGCTTCAAAGATGGTCAAAAATCTGTTGGAAGTGATCTGCATCCTGGAAGGCCTGCAACAAGCAGAACGCCTGAGAACGTGTACCAGTTGCAATCAACAAAGATCCTGACTGACAGTGTGAGAACTGGAAGCTGATCTAGAGATTCCAAAAGCTACTGTGTCTGAGATTTTGGTGTAGGACCTTAGCATGAAATCTGTACTTACAAAATCTGTTTCGTAGCTTCTGCTACCAGAGCAGAAGGGACGTCGTGCTGCACTTGCTAAGGACTTGATTCAAGCCACTACCAATAACCCAGCCTTCTTCAAGAAGGTCATAACCTGAGTTGAATGGTGGGACTATGGCTGTGATCTGGAAACAAAGACCCAGTCGTCCCAGTAGGAGTTGCTTATTTGTCCATGTCCGAAGAAGGTGCGGCAAAGTTGTAGCAAAATCGTGCAGAGTGTTTTGGCAAAACATCACATCACCCAGGTGGTTCAGCCCCGCTACAGCCCATATTTGGTGCCCTGTAACTTCAGGCTTTTCCCAAAACTAAAATCACCTGTGAAAGTGGAGGGATTTCAGACTGTTGATGAGATTCAGGAAAATATGACAGGGTAGCTTATGGAGATTCCACTAAAGGATTTTGCAGAGTGTTTTGAACAGTGGAAGAGAGGACAGGAGAACTCTGTGAGTTCCCAAGGTGCCTACTTTGAAGGGAAGAGGGGCGTCATTGTCCTGTGTACAGTTTCTTGTATCTTGTATCTTCTTCAATAAATGTCTGTATTTGGCATCATATATGGTTGGATACTTTCTGGACAAATGTAATATTTTACTGAGTCCACCCATTCAATTGCTAATCTTATCCATAAGCACAGTTACAGACACACCCAGAAATAATGCTTAATTTTGGAATCTATGCTGCAGTCAAATACATGTAAAATTAACCAACATGGGCTATTACAATAAAATTCTATAGACTCACCGGCAGAAAAACTAGACATTTATATCTCACAGTACTGGAAGGTGAGACGTCTAAGGTCAAGGTGCTGACAGATTTGGCTCATGGTAAGGGCTTGCTTCCTAGCTTGTCAATAGCTGACTTCCACGTGCTCAGACGGCCATTCCAGAGGGGATACACCTGGAGATAGAGCTTTTGAGCTCTTGTGTCCTTTTCTCTTCTCATGTGATAATCCTAACATAAAAGCTCCACTCGCATATGCTCTCTCTTGACCTCCTCTACACCCACTCATTCCCAAAGGTTTCACTTCCAAAGATCAAAACATTGGGGTTATGATATTAACATATAAGCTTTGGGGAGATACAAGCTTTCAGTCTGCAACACAAAGTGATGTATAGCAGCTGTGGAAGTACTGATAGAGATCTCTAGTACTCAAAACTGCTGAAATCTCTAATCCCCCAGAAAAATTTTTGGCACAAAGGCTCTTGCAGCAATACCATGAATAAGCATTCAGCATCTAAGCATCAATCTCCCTGTGACTTTCATGGATTGTGCTGAATTGGTATTTTTGTGAACTGAGATACACACACTGTAAGGAAACTTCAACCTCCTTACACAAAAGATAAGAAAGTTGTTGTGTTTTTTTTTCTAGTAGAAGCCACTTACATGCCAGTGGGGGAGGGCAAGAGACTGAGGCAGTGATAGACTGACCAATTTTAATAGAAATAGTGTCCTCAGTGCATTTCATACTCTTCCTTGCTTACTACTCTAGCTTGTGGAAGAAAATAAATGTAAATATTTCATAAACAAGAATGTATTTGTGCCATTAGTAATTTCTACCAGTATCATCTACCCTTTGACATCTTGAACTGAAGATTTTTAACTGTAACCTTCACCTAATAACCACAATAAAACAACTGCTAAAGAAAACACAGGTGGAAAACATAACTAATTCATAGATATTAACTAGTCTTTAATTTTGACAGCTCATGTGATTGTCTGATAGCCCATAAAAGGAGTGGTCATGGGGGCCTTCATGGGCCCAACAGCATATGCTCTCTCTTGCCAAGACAGATGTTGTTACTGACCCTTCAGAATGTCTGAATAATTAGGAGACAGGAAAAACACTGAGCTCTCAACAAAGCTCTCAATATGGTACCATGCCTAAAAGAGAAAGCATTTTTATTCTACTTCTGCAAAACTTATTGCCACAAACTTAGTGGCTTAAGACAACATGCATTTATTAGTCTACAGTTCTATAGTCAGAAACACTGAACTCAGTGGGGCACATCATAGGACAGAATTGAGGAGAACAGATCTTTGTAGTAAGACTATCTCCAAAACAGAGTCTTGAGTCCCAAATCGAGACACCAATTTTCTGAGACATTGCAAACTACTGAAATATTTCAACATCCATTTCCTTATCTATAAAATAAGAAAAATTAGAATTCTACTTTCTGAAAGTGCTTTGATAAGTACCTGACACACAATATTGTATACATTACTTAAAATTGTCCTTATTATTGTTATTAAAGAAAAATTAATGAACAAAAAATAAGATCAATAAGGAAACATCAAAAGATGATGTCTCTTAATTACATATTTCTTGGACTATTGGTTTTATCTGTTTTATTTTTTTAGAAGGTTCAAAGTTATATTGTCTTGAGTCATAACATCTTAATATAATTACACCATTTTCGTTTCTAAGAATCATCTCATAATTTAAAGAATGACATGGCTGAGAGAGACGCTTAGGAAGACATTTCCAGGCAGAGCTGAATTTAAATCATCCTCCAAACACTATATTCTGTCATTTTTATTGTAATATTTTATCTGAAGACACACTGAAATTAACCAAATGCTTTTATTGTGTGACTATCAACTATCAACTCTACTGCATCCAATAAAAAACCAATAATTACTTTTAAAACATTAAGTCATTTGTAAAGGCAATATCAATTTAGACTTTCTATACTTATGAATAATCCATTATAAATATATACTAGTCTTAAAAACACTGTTCCAGAATGTATGCAATTACAGTAAGTACATGTAAGAAAGTACAAAGCCTGGTTGTATTTTCATTTCACTTGCTCTGCTATACCAAATGGATGAAAAGTAAAATTGGTTTATAGTGTTGGTCTTTATAAATAAATAAAAAATAAATAATCCATCACCCCCCGCTTGTATGCTTAGATTCCATGTACAAATAATGGAACACTCTATTCCATTCACTTTAGGTTGAACTCTTTAGAAAAAGATTGATAATCAAGCTTCAAGTTTTATGCTTATTTTTCTACTTCCATCAATTTCCGGACATGCTTAACATAAGCAGAAATAACTTCTTAGTCAATGGAGAAACTGAAGACTCAAGTAAAACTTCAAGTAAAGACATGATGTTTTGAAGAATTCTGGCAAGTTACAAGTATCCCAAGTTGCTTTTGGTTTCCCATCTCTTTGCTCAAAGCCCCATGCAAGTGTCTTTTTTTTTTTTTTTTTTTTTACCAAGCAACCTGTGAATTTTCAGCATCCTTTTTGATTTTTACAAAGTTATGGGACATAATCGCTTAGGCAATTTTTATACCATGTTCTCAGGTAGCTAGCAGGTTGCTGAGTTCCTCAGCGCTCTCAGTATTCCACTCTTCCACAGCCTGGTCTGTGCTCTTTCCAAGGCCCGACTTCTCAATTTTTTTCTGTTTCACATGGTGTTCAAACCTGTCATTGACTCCAAAATACTGAGTTCGTTCCACTGGATTTCACTTGAGGACTGTTCACTATGAGATTCTTCTACATTCTTCAATTTACCTTTTCTGGAGTGTTTTCTTTTTTTCCTTTCAAATCCTGAATTTGAGATTTTCTGTTCAGAGTGTTTTTTATGCAGTTCTTGAAATATATTCCACATATGTAAGGGAATTCCAGAAGGACACTCTTTGTATGCATTTACATTAGCCTCTGCTTCAGTTTTTGGTCCTTCTGTAGGGGAATCTGAGATCTCTGGTACTGCAGTGGTCCCATTTTTATCTTCCTATAAGTTAAGCCCAGAGTTCTCTAATGTGTCTTTATTTTCAGAATTCAATTCAACATCATTTTTGTTCAGACCAGGAGGTAGCAGCCCACTGCACACCTTCTCTTTAGTCAAGAGCCAACCACTAAGCAGCCATTGGTTTAAAAAATATATATTAAATCAGTCATATTCAGAATAAAAAATGTCTTTTTAGCTGTGGTACAAATACCAATACCTGGATTCTACCTCATGATTTTAAATGATTTTTAAAAACAATATTTCACATGATATAACAATAGAGGAATTCTTAATGTATTTCCAGTTTATGCTTTTACTTATTAGTTTTGAAGCTGAGAAAATAATTTGATTTCAAATATGAAGGTTTACATATGTATCCTCTAAGAATTCAAAAGAAATTAATATTTGCAAGCTTTCAGCAATTAATTGATATTGAAAGTTCACTTCTTGTTCCAATACCGATGCTAGCTTTGATTTATTTTCAAATTTTCAACATATGTATATTTGGGAACAAAACTGGCTTATTTACATACGTTAATTTTGTTGCACCACAATATCCACAGGAAAAAGCACTTCAAATATTTCATTTAAATAAAATCAAATGCAAACAAAGTATGGTTTCTTTGGATGTATTTTGCCTAGAGGTTCTTGAAATGTTTGTAGAAAGCCCTTAACAAGATAACACATGGTAAGAGAAATATAGTAGTTGCTATTGTTAATACTGGAGTTCCAAGAAATAAATGTCCTCCAATACAGAAATTTTCCAATTCCTTATAAATATTCATAGTTTTTCTTCTATGAATATTTATGGTACATATTTCTAACGATGTTCACTGAAACAGCCAAGGAAACATTTAGTTGAAAATCTCCAACTTAAAATACGGTGGAAATTTATCTTAATGAGATAAATATTCTTCTCCTGCCTCTGATCGGACGTGTGTGTGTGTGTGATTAAATTAGATTTAGTTTTATCTCAAAATATAACTCTAAAGAACACATAACTGATGTTGGTAAAATTGAGGAAATTTAAAGTTTCTACTAAATCACACTTTGTTCTGTGTTTTATAATTATAAGGTGTTGCTCTGGGCTCTGGGAATATGGAACTAAGATAAGGAAATTTATATATATATATGTGTGTGTGTGTATGTAAATGTATACATGTATTCTTTCAAAGCATCTGGTGATATATACATATGTATATATGTACATATATATGTAACGAGAATGATAATGGCTTTGAAATTGTTTTTTATATTCTGGCATGTAGTCATTAAGAGAGAGAAGAAGGAGAGAGACAAACAGTATGTCAATCTCTCTCTACAACTATGCACTATCCCTCTGTGAAATTCAAATATGTGTGACTTCACATTTACATACAGTTTTTGGCAACTGTGAGATTTCAAAGTGCTCTGTTGTCTTACTGATGTTCTTGAGGTAATGTTTAGCTTTGTCTTTAGTGATTTCTATTCTGACGTTTGCATTAATTTCAACTATCACAATTATTCTGACTCTCCAGGCCATGGCCAAGGCAGGGAGGTGCTTTTCGGGGCATCTGATATGCGGCGTGAAGTGACTTAGTAAGAGCTGCTGTTAACAATGTTATGAGGGGGTAGAAAAGAGGGGATGCATGCATCTCTGAACAAAACAGAGAAACTTGCATTTTGTGCTGATGTTTATGCTCTAGAATATTCATAGACTTCATCTTAAGGAGTCATAAAGAAAAATCTAGACATAAAATTTATACAAAACATAAATGGTCTGTTGTAAGGGTATAATGAGGTACAACAGACTATCAAAAAGACCATTGGATACATATTCATTCTTGAAAAGGGAAAACAGATCCAGAAAGCATAAATCCTTATTCTTATATTTAGTCTAAATGAGATGTCATTTGCCATGGTAAAATAATTTCACAAAATGTTCCAACAATGTCTCCTTTTTATTGGATAAAAGCACATGGTAAAGTCTCTGATATTTGCTGCAATGCAAAAACTACTGCATGTGATTGAATCCTGTGTTCTCAAACTTGAATTTCATACAAAAACTATTTCTCTCTGATTATCTATCTTAGGAAATTAATATTTCATGGAATAATTTTTGAGACATCTTGGTTTAGTTAATACATCCACATAAGATTCACATAAACCTGAAAATAAGATTAAGACATTCCTACAAAGGTAAAGATAATTGAGAAATATAAATATTCTATAGGAAAAAATTGAGCAGAATGGTTACATTTCTCAATTATAACCTGTACTCATCTGTTTTTCCCTTATTAATAATTATCCTCACTTGAATGAGATGTGGTCATCAAAAATGCAAGTCACAAAATAATCAAATACATAATTAAGTTGTATGATAAATTTTATTACAAATCAATGTTACTTAAAATATCATAAAAATTCTCCCTTTGATATGTTTTCCTTGTTGTTTATCTTAGGAATAAAAATAGGAGTTTGGAAACCTTTGGACCTCAACCATGTCTACCCCATATGGTATTTACACTGAGACACAGACACTGAGTTTTCAGGAACCAAACTCTGCCCTGTAGGGAGTCTCACTCTAAAGGTAGGGGTGGGAGGGGCTGGGGAAAGTGGTGGTGGGAAAACGTTGGCAAAAAAAAGGGGGTGGTTAAGGATAGTATAGGAAATTAAGAAGCCAAAGAACGGTATGTACAGCCCATGGACATGAACTAAGAGGTGTGGGGATGATGGGATTGGGTGCAGGGCAGAGGGCATAAAGGGGGGGAAAAACCAGACAACTAACAAATAAAAAAAAAAAATTACTCAGCCTTCCTTATTTCTGACACTGGAAGCCAGCTTGGTAGCACTGTAAACCTGCTTTTAGGACCACTATTAAACCATGAGTATGAATTTTAGGAAAAATAAGAAAATTCCGATCTTGTTATTTAATGAACCAAAGTTTATTTATGATGAATAAAAATTGCATTTTCAAAAAAGACCTGGGTCTTCAGTTTGATTCTCTGAAAGTTTGGTTGTCATTGGTAATGACTACATTAGGCTTTTCATAGGTTACAGAAGGTTTTAATAGGAATAATAAATAACCCCACACTGTCCATTTGGACCAGCCCTCACAATTTTATTCTGCAGGTCACTTGCATAACTGTCAGGGAAGCAAGCTATTAGAGTAGAATTAGTTTTGATCAAGCTGAATGTTTTCTTTTAACTATTTTTCTTAACTTCAGAGAAGACAGTAATTTCTCTCAACTGACTTGGTGTTCTATAACAAGGTAATCCATACTCAAATCTATTAGTTTTTAACCTGTTTCAGGTATGAAACATTGCTTTTGTTTTTTGGTTTTTAATTTCATATCATTTGCTTTGGTTTTATTTCCAGATATTGTCAAAGCTAACGCATTATTTTATTTTTTGTTTTCCTTGATATTTCCTTTTTTATTGTTGTGCAATTACAGTTGTCCCCATTCCGCTCACCCATCACTCTCCCTCACCCTATCCACCCCCACAGTCACATTCACATTCACATTCACATTCACAAAGAAATAAGGGGCTTTATTTGGGTTGAAATAATTATTAAGATACAGGAATTGTAGCCAGTCTTCATACCCCATGTCTTTCTTTGCTACCACCTGACTCATTTTTAAAATCATGTGAGCCAGATACAAGCAAAGAAGGACATGAGATGTGAAGACTGACTACAATTCTTATATCTTAATAATTATTTTAACCCAAATAAAGCCCCTTAGTTCTTGTATAACAAAGAACAAAACAGTAAAATGTGCATGCTTCTCTAGTTTATACCACACAATATAATTTAGTAATATGTATTAAACACTAAGAATTACAATACAAAACAAAAACATGAAAGAGAGCTAAAAAAATTAAGTACAAGGTTGAATTAAGGCAACTTTGGGTAACAATTCATGCTAGCCATGACTAACAATTTCGTTTATTAAATTAAGAAATAATCCTTTGAATATACACATGTAAACATTTTAGACAAGATGTTAGTTGTATCCCTGACTTTCCATTTCCACTGAAATAATTTATTTTTAAACAGAGAAAACCTATATCGAAATGGAAAATGGGAAATTTAGGAAAATTTTTATTGATATGATAACGTTTCAATGCAAAAGCTTGATAGAAATAATGAGAATCTACCTCACGCTTCTCTTACTCAATCCGACCTGCTCATGCTCTCCTATCCAATAAAGAGAACAGCTTTTCTAGAAATAAAAACTGGAGAGCTCTTCAAAATCTCCCCCTGACCTTCCCAGTTAAAGGGTGACAGATGGAGGGAAGATGTCTGGGTTCTCATTCTGACTGTCTAAAGAAGAAGAAAGAAGCCAAAATTTCCTCCTAGCATAGAAAGTCATGACACCCAAGTTCAACTATGGCAATATGCCTGAGTTTCACACTTGGTATTATGAATAGCAAAGAAAAACCTTAGCAACGGAAAGGCCTCAGGATTTATAATAGAAGTTAAGTATCATGTTTCTTTGCATTTCAAAAAAACTTTCAGATTTTTTGTTTGTTTCTTTTTATTGTTGATGCTATTATAGATGTCCCCCAATTCCCCTCTTTTCCCCCTTCCACCCAAAACCCTTCTCTCCCTGGCCTTCATCAGGTTGTCATTTGTGTCCATGCACTACGCATACAATGTCTGTCCAGGAGGTATCCAGCCATGTAATATGAAAAATAGAGACAATTATTGAAGAAGATACAAGATACAATTGTACACAGGACAATAACACCTCAGTTCCCTTCCATGTAGGCACCTTGGGACCACACACAATTCTCCCAATTGCCATCAGCCGCCCTGTAGTATTTTCCCGAATCTCACTGATGGTCTGAAATCTCTTCCCTTTCAAATGTAATTTTAAGTTTTAGGAAAAACCAGAAGTCACAAGACACCAAATCTGGGCTGTAGTGGTGCTGAGTCACCTGGGTGATTTGATGTTTTGCTAAAAGACTCTGCACCAGACATGATGCACATGCAGGTGCGTTGTTGCGATGAAGCTGACAATCACCAGTTGCCCACAGCTGCAACCTTCTGAATCATCTGAATAGTTTCTGTGGAGGACTGTTCAAGCTTAATAAAACATTTGATGCAGATTAACTGCTCTACTCGCTCATTTTCTAGGCGATGGCCACACAGTACACATGCACACTGAATGACGTCTACTGCCCCCATAGACTAGTACAGTGAAGTCATCATTGTTCATGCATACACACTCTAGTCCACTCTCGGATGCCAGTTTACATCAATGTCACACAAACCGTTCTCATTAGATTAACTATAGATGGACTTTTTCTGGAAGAGAGATCTAAGGCCCTAAAGGATCAACTGTATAATGTGGACATAAGAATACCCATATTTTGGGGAGTTCTGGATAGTGGGTCTGATTTGCTGCTAAACAGTAGACATCAAGTGACTGAGCAACCAAATTTCTCATCACAAGCTTAGTTTTGGCAGAGCCACTGAGTCAAGAATTGGGTAGCCTCAGAAGATTATATCATCGCAAATGTATTCAGAATTGGCCCTTAAGACCAGAGGACAAAAGTAAGCAACATAAATAAGTGCTCCCAACTCCCATCTCAGCTATTGCAATTGCGCCAGTGCCTCTCCATCAGCCCATACTGACAGCCTCATGGGTGGTTGGTTCCCTGGGAACAGCTAAAAGAGGAGGAAGAAGTACCCGGCCAGATTCACAGACAGAATGACATTAAGTTTGAGTAAACCAGATAGAGAATGCTGGTACACCAGAGACCCATTTAAGGGCACCACTGAAAGGCAGAGAAATATGGGGCAGTTAACCAGTGGACAGAGTTAGAGTTTTAGGCAGCAGTCTGGAGTAAGGATTTAGCTGTGTCTCTGGGCGGTGGTGGATGGATTGGCTTTTGTCAAGACCTGGAAAGAGCAAGGTTCCAGATTAAAGGCATGTTCATACAACCCTAACAGTGGACACAGAGTGTGAGGATGGGCGTATCACACATCACTGTTCACCAGGGAGCATCCCCTTCAGTTACAATGTGGTTTTTATAAGAATTTTAAAGATGATGCTTCACCTGGTGTCAAAGTGAATTTGTTTTAATAGTATTTTCATCTTTACTTTATTAAATTGTAAAAATCTTGTGATTAAGAAATTTCATGAATGTATTTATTTAAAACTTATTTTGAATGTGTTATTTTTGAGAAAGCATTTTTATAAAATTTACCTGCGAAGAAAGTATCTTAGTTTGTTCAGGCTGTGTGTTAGTGTTCTCAAGAGACACAGAATCAGTAGGATTGTGTGGGTGCGCCATCACCTCATACATATACATATGTGTGTGTGTGTGTGTAGTCGTTGTTGTTGTATAAAGGTCCTTCCTCAAGGTTCATAAACATTTTCACATAAAAGAGGAGGTATGGATACTTATGATTTCATTTAAAAAGAAAGACATGAAACCATGAAATTGTGTTTATGCATAAACAATATAACTGATTATATAGAAAATCCTAAACTGTTTATAAAAATAAAAAAGGATAATAAAAACAACAATATGAAAATCAGTTATATTTCTATAGAATAACAACAAACCATTGGGCAATAAAATAAAAATAATTCCATTTGAAATGCTATCAGCATACATAAGATGCTTGGGAATAAATTTAACAAAAGATACTATTTATCTTTTTTGGAAAAATTATTAAAATAACAGAAGTTAATACAAATTACATAGTATTCATTCAATAAAAGTAAAATACTAGTTCTCTTTAATTTGACTTATATGCCCATTTAATCCCCAAAATAACTAAGATAATTTTTTTTAGAAGTTGACAAACTTTCATTAATTTAATGGAAATGATAAGGGCATAGAAGAGACAAAGAATCTTGAAATGAAAACAAAATAAGTTTAGACAACTTATACTAGTATATAATTACCTAACTAACCCTCCTACATGGCTGGTGGGAGTGTGGGATGACACAGTCACTTTGGGTATCTATATTTCAGGTTCTTATAAAACATTAAACATATAGCTAGCTACCTTATAACCCAGTCATTCCTCCCCTAGTTAATTCGCCAAGGATATGTAAACCTATGCCCTCAGAATGACTTGTACTCAAGTGTTTACAGCATGTTTATTATAACAGCCTCAAACTAGAACAACTCAACTGTCTATCAATAGAGGAACGGATAAATAGAGAGTGTGTGGCAGGGAGGGGTGGTGGTGATGGTTGACATTCACTTACCAGAAAAGAGCACAAGGAAACTTTCTGGAAGGATGGAAATGTTCTACACGTTCAATAGGTTATTGGTTACCTAGGTTCATACATCTTTAAAAACTCTGAATAATGTACAAGTTCTGTGAATTCCGCTCAACTTTATCTTAGTAAAACTATAAAATGTGTGCAGGTACCGATGTCTGATGTTGGGTATGTATGTGTGTACATGATGTGTACAAATCTTAACAGAATAACAAATTCTTTCCAAGCATATCATTTCACTATGATTTCCTTTAATGCTGGCATGAATAGATGCCACACACTTTTATAATTAGGAAAAAATTATTCAGTTTTAGAAGTGTTGCTTTGGTAGTAATCTGTTTCCCTCAAGTAAATAACATCTGAAAACTATTGATACATACTACGCATAGGCAAAAAGGTTTAATCTGAAAGTAAATAATAAACAGTATAGTTATCCTTACATTATACAAGCTGGATTACTTACTGACATTATAAAACAAGTGTTTTAAAATAGAAACATACTAATTTTTATTGCATAACATTAGTTTCCTATTGCTCCTGTAACAAAACATCATCAACTTAGTTGCTTGAAACAATGCAACTTTATCATCTTACATTCCTTTAGGTTGTAAGTCCAACACATTTTACTCGGCTAAATCGGGTGTTGGCAGAGCTGCATTCCTTCTGGAGTCTCTAGGGCAGAATCTACTTCCTTACCTTTTCCTGCTTCTAGAGGCCATTTCTTTCCTTGGCTCTTGGTCCTCTCCTTCCTGTTCGACACACACAAGAGCAGGCTGCAGCCTTTCCACACTGCACACTCTCACCCTGAATCTTCTGAGACCCTCTTTCACTCATAAGAACACTTGCATTGGATCCACCTGGAAAATCTAGGCAGCCTCCCTCATTTAAGGTCTGGGCCGCTGATTAGCAACCTCGATTCCTTCTTGAACCGCACTTGCCCTTTACCACCTACAGTAATGTATTCACAAATTACACAGATTATGCCAGAGACATTTTTGTTGGGGAGGACTGTCATTCTGCCTACTGCACACACTTATGCACACATGACCACGTGTAAAATGTGAAATATTTACTCTACAATTACTTTCCTTGCTAAGCTAATTTTACAGAAGAATGAGATCCTATCTGTAAAATTCTCTTAGGTCTTATTTTTACTCCAGTGTGTATCTTGACTTTTCAATAGATATTTTTAAATCTATATACATGTTTTGCATATTTGTTATGTGTAAGAGTAGGATATATACATATTCTGATATACTTGTAAAATAAGTTTATCGTGATCTATATAATGCCTTATAACCATATTTTATTATTTTAAATTGGTGAAAATATATATTCCTAGAGCCTGAATTCAGCACTGAATCTATTCAGGTTGTAAACAATTTTGTTTTTTCTGAAATGCTAGACATAAATTCTTAGGTAGCAAATGAAAGGAGTGATTTTTTAATGAAATTCAAATTTTCCTTAACACGCATGACTCATGATACATATACATTATGCACTATTCAGTCAATTGAATGTTTATAATGCTTCAAAATACAAGCTGAGTTTGATATACTAAGTGAATATTATCATCAGATGATATTTACAATATGACATTTTATCGGACAGTGCTTCAAAACTTGGTAGTGTAAAGTATATTACAGAAAATCTGAACAAACCTTTGGTTGTTATTAAATGAGAAATAAATTTTATTTTCAGGTTTTTATTAGTAAATTGGAATAACATCATTTATCATTGGGTATGATCATTAAAAAATACATTTACAACAAGATAAATTATGTGATAACAGGGTTATAGTGAACTAATGTTATTTTATTTCTTTTTCTTCTCTCAGTTCAAATGATTATAGCCCTGACATGTAGTTTATCCTTGATGGATGAAATGAGACAGTAAGAGAGGGAATAAGCCAATAATGCTAAAGTCAGTATTGAATCAGAAATATACTGAGATTCTAAGAGAAATCAAGATATGTGCTTCAATCATGAGAGTTTGTCACTACTGAGATTTGTTGGCTGATGAGCTGTCAGTGAACCAAGAGAAAGATTTTATAAGAAGCAACTAGACTTGCAGAAAAAGCAGTTTAATACCCAAAGGAATCTGTATAAATAGAATTTATAAAGTAAAAGTGGCAATAAAGTTTGTAGATCAGAAAGGAGAGAATTTAACTTAATTTAAAAAAGGCAGCCTCCATATTTCCCCCTTAGTATATTAAGTTCCTGTAATGACATTTAATATAATAATGATTCTCAGTTTTTTCTCTAAGTAAGGAGGCATGTATATGCAAAACACAATAAACTGTAGCATGTAATTTTGCCCTTGAACCAGTCCATTTTAACATCATTAGCATCAATATATTCTATGGTCAATTCAAATCAAGTGTCTATTATCCATGTGTCATGAATAATTGAAATTCACAGACTTTTCATTTAACTCTATTAAAAGTTCTGAGTAACATATCCAATGAAACTTTTACTATAGAGGTTATACATAGCTTTGGTTAGATACCATTCTTTTAACTCTGTGACTGGAGACATATTTAATTTCCTCCTGTATTTCTATAATTCAGTTTCTAGTTTCAGTGTTCTCTTTATTTTTGGTGAATCAAAAATGAATTTTTAGCTTGGATGATTTTCTTTGTGAAGTGTTCACATAGTAACCTGATAGCAGTTCCTCATTATGTATTTCTAGTTACCTCTGTGTGTGTGTGTGTGTGTGTGTGTGTGTTGTACGAATTCGTAGCCCCTCTGAGTTGTGCTTTATTCTTATAATTATTCCTATCATATGTGTTTCATATAGCAAATGATTAGTAAATACTTATGACTTAGGTGTCTGAACTTTGAACACGGTTTCTGAAAGAGGAGAGCTACTGGAGAGAATTAATGCTTAGAAAATTCTAAGGTAATAGAAAGAACACCAGAGTAATACCTTCTCTATCTTATTAGACAAATTTTGCTGTAATTATTTTTGGAGTGAACATCTGGAGGAAAAATTTGGAGAATCTTTTAATAAAACCTCAATTTAAAATGGCTTATTATAATAACTAATTCTTTATTGTTTGCTGTGTAACATTGATAACACTTTCTTATGTGTTATGGGTAAGTGAAATGTTTGTAAATAAATGTAACCATAGAGACTCTTCAGATGAAAATACCCACAAGGGTTTATCAGGAAGGGATTTCATGGAGCATGTGGTGCTTTCCAGGGACCTAGTTAGGAATCTGAATTATAGCCAACTTTGCACTGGGAGCTGCCAGGGAAACTCAAGTGTATTCGTATTTCCTTGACTCCCACTCCTACCTTTCTACCATATTTAGTCGCTCACCCCAAAGCACTCAATGACCTCATGGGTGGTTAAGTTAGTCATGACTTCTCTATGGTAAAGCTAAGGTAGTGAATCTTGTTGCAGATAATATGGTGTTTGTGGGGAAGTTATTTTCCTTCACTTCTTTCCTGCATAAGCAAGTTCTAAGATTGAAAAATGGACAAGTCAGTCTTTATCTTCTCACTTCTCTTACCAAGTTCCTTATGATCTTTTCCTTATGAAAAGAAACGTCTCAATTTCTGAAGGTTTAAGTGGCTATGAGGGAAATGAAATGAATTAACTGAAAGACTATAAGGGATGGCTCACTTGGTTCAGTTATAATTGCCTAATGACCATCATTTTGCATTTCAGATATAATTTAATAATGGAAACAAGTGAGTAAGAGGTCAGCATAAACCTATTGCCAATTAACAATTAAAGGAATGAATAAGGCATTAAGGTTATTCTAAATAAAAGTAAAATTAAGTAGACTTTCAACTGATAGTGAGAAAGTTGCTCTATTTATTGAACAAAACAAGATTTATATCAGTAATTTATACATACTATTATAGTAAACTGGATCAATATGAAATTATGGTATATATGTTAACCAGCATCCTTCTCAAACTATAGTTTTACAGTAAGTTTTTTATATTATCTTGCTTTGCTTTCTATTTTTGTTAACATAAATGAAAATAAACCGTTTCTCTTTTTGATGCTTGGTTTAGGAATAGTTAATAGGGGAAATGGCCCCCTGAGTAGATTGTACAATTAAAAAATATATTTTCACATGATTCACACAATAAGCTTCTGTCTGACCATTAAATTATAAGTACCTTCAACACTAAAATATCTCCTAGGAAAAGTATCAAATTGATAGAAACTCCTTCCTATGAGGAGTAAATAAGTAATATCAGAACTTTCCTTGACATGTTGGCAGATAGAGGAAAGATTTTAGGGGAAGCATTAAAAAAAGGTTCAGGAAAAGTAGGAGGAAAGTACTAACTTCTGACATGCATAGAGCAAATACAGCTACTAGAAAGTGTCAGCTTCAAATATTACAGCTAGAACAACTACATTTCTGTCAACCCTTTAACATAATTGTCTTTTCTGTTTGGCGCTGCTCTTCCCAGAATACATTCTGAAAGCAATGCACTATCTGCTCTAAACTGTAATAGCCCGAGAGTATTACCATTATTTAGGAATCAGAAAACTGACATAAGAAAAATAATTATCATCTGAATACTTGTAGTATTTATGATTTAAAAGAGTAAAAAAAAGGATTTTCTTTAACCACTGATTTGGACCTTAGAGATTATTTCCAACAATAGAACCATTCCCAGGAAATGGAGAGTTTGGTCATTGCCCTCACACTGCCCCCTTGGACACCCTGCACTGGTGGGGACTGGGCGGTGAGCCAGGTAGAGCAAGTATGGACTCTGTTATAAGGGTTAAAAAGAATGAATCTTCTTTTACAAATTGATTTGTCTCACCACTTTATCTTTGTATCTATTATTTCATTAAACTTTTTAAAAGAAACAGAAAGACATTTACATGATCCTGAAAAACTTAAAGACAATGAGGAGGCAAAGAACTACTTTTTGGTTTTTAGGAAATATTTTCTAAAATAGAGGCTGTGAAAAACAGGTAGTTTTATTGGTTTCTGAAGTGGCCACGGCAGCTTAGTTTAAGAAGTAAAGGCTATTATGTTACAAATTTGATATGTAAGATTGCTCTCAAGGATGCTTATGTTTTTAAAGGTGAACTATATGCTACAAAAATTGAAATATCAGCTGGTACATCAGTAAGATACAGTTAATCTTAAATAACATACTTTCACATTTGCATCCTGCAGTTTACACTGTTTAAATGACCATTTTTAATGTATACTATTGTATTGCTCTAGGTTCTCGATTAATAAAACATTTAAATCACTCTAGAGTTGTTCAACTAAATCGAAAAATACATTTCCTCATTTAGTGGCTATGACTACCACAATTTAGAAGTTTAGAAAAAGAGAACTTACTGTATGCTTAAGAGTGAATATTAAGTACTGAACCCATCAAAGTTTCCAAATTCACAGACTTTATATTCTAGTGTGAAAAAAGACACAATAAATAGTTAAATAAGTATATAACAACATTTTACATAACAATTACTAGAGAGCAATGTAAAATAAAAGGATGATGAGTAATAGAAGATGATTATTTTAAATATGTGGTCGTCAGAAGATGACTATGTGAAGATATTTCAGGAAAGTGTTGAATGAAATGGGGAAGCCAATCAAATGCGTTTTAGAATGAAAACACTTTAATAAATAGAAAAGAGTATATGAACTATTCCTGAACAGAAATCTGTAACTATAGAATATGAGTTTGGATTTGGTAATGAAAAGAAATCATATCAGTGACTATAAACAAACAGAATATAAGAAGAAAAATGTCAAGAAGAACATATTCTTAAGAAATGTAATTCATTCAACCATCATCTTGTGTTATGAAATTTTCTCTAATAGCCATCAAAATGTTGTCATTTTTCAAATAAATCACAGAGTACTATCTTTAAAAAGTCAAATCAGCTTTCCAGAATAAATATAAAATATTGCTTTTCAATATGAAATTGATTAACTTTGTTGTAAATTGTTTAACCATAGTATCATTATTCAAGTGTGATATGGAAATGAGCTATAATCACATTTCTCATGATAAGTTTATGAAACTAGTCATGAAAAATATGTTTGAAGTGAAAAATACACAGTTGAGGGAAATATTTGTTTTTAAAATAACAGCAGGCACACACTTTTATTTTCATGAACGGTGCAATGAATGACTATTACATGTGTGTTCTACCGAGTACCTCACCACAGAGTTGGAAGAAATTACTAATGATCAGATTATAAGCCAGTTCTTGACACTGACCATAAAGTGCCCAATTAATTATTTCAGCTCACCATTGAAACTTCATGCTATATGATATTGAATTTCTTATTCAGATAATTTTCAAGCCATGATTTTTTCTCTCACACACACACTTTTTCCCTTCCTTCCTCCCTCCCTTCCTTCTACTCTCTTACTCTCCCTTTCTTTCTCCTTCCTCTAACCCTGCTTTCATCACATAATCAGATCTTAGACTTCAGGTGGTTGGAGTTATATAATCATATGGGATAAATCAATCTTAACTGCATCACATGATTCTGATGCAGAGAAGGGATTCTGCCCAACAAAGTAATGATGGGATGACTACTATGCTGGCTAAAGCAATTGATGTTCTCATGCTCTCTCCCTTGACTGCCCTATATATTTGCACAATGTGAAGGAATAATGTGGTACTATGATAGGACATAAGTAGGATATATGTCCCCTAATTGGCACTTAAAGGTACTGTGCTCAGAGTCCCCAATAACTACACATAATCCCCCGAAGAGTGGATAAAAGCAGTGTAAGGTAAAAGGGTAGATAGGAACAGTAGAAACCTATTGAAAAGTGTAATAATGGTTATTGATATGTATTTATGAAAATAATTATCACTTTATATTCAAAACATAAGGGAAACCCTGTAATGGTTTTATAAATCTTGAAATCAAATGCAATAAATACTCTCTCTGATACTGTAAGATAGACTGACATTTAGAATGTGACTTCTGAGGAGATGGTCTTACCAGGTATTTTAGAATTATAAGAATTCTGTATATAAATATGTTTAGAAATCACTGCATATTTTACTTACCATTCCTCTCTTTAGAGATTAACAAAAGCTATTCATCTAGTTCTAAGTAATACAGAAAGGTAATTAATATAATTTGTTTACCCACAATTTCCTAAATGTATTTGACCAAAGATACTATTTTTCTGGTATTACAATCCTGTGCATCAATGTTCCTTGATGTGCAGTTTGGGAAAGATGGTTCCAGGCACTCTTTTGCTTTACTCTGATATGGGACATTTGTGTCATTTTTTGTTCTTAACAGTGAAATTAGAATTTTGAAAGTGAAAGCACTGTTCAGTAGTGCCAACTGACTTTGGGAGCTAGGGGAATGATGACTTTTGAAGCGAAGAGCTGATTTTTTTTTGGTAAAATTCTATTTAATCATAATCTCTTAAAACTTAAAAAACATCTAGAGAACCTGAGAATAGCCACAGGGATTCCAAAATGAATACTTTCATTTGTGGCATCCCATTGGATCCTGTAAACTTTAACCATATTTCTTATGTCTAGATTTCTTTGCTCTTAGACCCTGGAGATGCACACACACACACATTTGTAAAATTGGATATTATAAAGTTAACTTTCTTTAACCTATCCATAGTTTCAACTGCTAAATTTGCTGTGTTATCTTATATGAAAACTGAGGACTAGAGGACATTTTTTTGTGAAGCTGTTGGTCAGGAGTACAGACCCGGAAGATTGACAAAATGCATTTTAAATATGAAATTATATTTAGGTATTGTATTCATGTGATTCTTGTGTAGCTCTGTAGTGCTATTTCACCCAGGTCATAGTCTAGAAACACTGGATGATGGCATAGGTGCTGTGAATACTTGTGAGTGTTTCCATGGGTATTTCTTCATCTCAACAGAAAAACTATATTATACCAGTGAATATTTCTGGAAACTTGGTCTTTGAATCAATATGAGTTGTTTCAAAAATATTAATTCACTTTTTAAAAATATGACATGGAAATGAGAAATTTTTCCTCATAAATTATTATAGCACATCATGTATATAATCACATTAGAAACGTGTTCTTGAAAAGGACATGGAGGCAACCTACTGAATGGCAGAAGATATTTGTGAGTCTTACATTTCATAAGGGGTTAATACGCAAAACATACAAAGGACTTGCCCAACTTAATATCAAAAGAATGACCAAATTAAAAATGGGTAGATTACTAAAATAGACATTTTTTCCAAAGACCTACAAATGACTAACAATCACACGAGAAGATGTTCAGCATCACTAATCAAGGAAACAAAAAAACAAAACCACAATGAGAAATCACCTGGCACCTGTTAGAATGACTGTTATGAAAAGGACAAGAAATAACACATGTCGATGGGGATGTACCACCAAGAAAACTCTTGTGTACTCTTGGTGGAAATGTAAAGTGGTGCAGATACTGTGTGACCAGTGAATAGGTTTGTTAAAAAATTAAAAATAGAACTACCACATGATTCAATTCCACTTGAGTATTAATCCAAAGAAAACAAAAACAGTAACTTGGAGAGATACATGCACCCATTTGTTTATTACATTATTATTTACAGTAACTAAGATATGGAAGTAACCTGTGCCCATTGATAGATAAATTGATAAAGAAGATGTTGTGCATATATACAATGAAATATGTATAACTCAGCTGCAAAAATAAAATGTTTTCATTTGCAGCAACATGGATGGACCTAGGTGGTATTATGCTAAGTGAAATGTCAGAGAAAAATGAATACTGTATGATTTCACTTATATGTGAAATTTAAAGGAAAAAAAGAACAAACAAAAACAAACAGAAACAGATTCATAGATGCAAGAAAGAAAATAGTGGTTACCTGAGAGGGAAGGAGTTGAGGATCAGATATAATAGGTAAAAGGGATTAAGAGGTACAAACCTTAAGTGATGAAATAACTAAAAAAGTAACAACACAAGGAATACAGCCAGTAATATTGTAATAATTTTGTATTTTGACCGATGGCAGCTAGACTTATCTTGGGGATCATTTTGTAATGTATTATCAACATCAAATCACTATGATGAGTACTTAAAGTTGAAAGGGTATCGTATATCAGTTATACATCAATAAAAATAAGCAAATAAATAAAATAAAGTGTCTTCTGGAGATGGTGTCTGAGGTCACCAGCAAAATTTATTAAGTGCAATAGCTCTTATTAATTTTATTAAGAGCAACGGCTCTCATGTCACTCAGGACGATTTACTTCATCCCTCTGACCATCTGTTTTCATATCAATCAATGGAGGTAATAAAAGAGCATATACTACATTGTGTTGTTACAAATCAATGGGGTACTATAGATAAAGATTCTGGAGCGCTATGTTCTATAAACAAGTACCTATTTTTTTATTACTCTCTAAAATTATCTTTCTCTTTAGCTCCCTCTCATCCTATTAATCCTCACAAAGCTGAACTTTCAAATGTTTTCTAAACTTGGCTGTATATCAAAATTATTATAAAGAACTTTAAAAAAATTAAAAGCAAAACCAAACCAAACAAAAACAGATCCTGAGATCTAGCTGTGTTCTTTCTGAAGTCAAATATTGAACTGTGGTTCATTGCCATATGGATTTATATCAAACTTTTCTGATGAATCTTATGAAATAATGTGAAGTCAAGTTTGCATTATGAATATGTTTTATCACTGTTATCCTCTTATTTCTACTTTCAGAGAATTACCTCAAGTAAATTTCCTTATTATCATTAAGATTGGTAAGTAGTTTTTGTTTTATAGATTCTTTAGTTTCTCTGACTTTTCTAAAAAATATCTCATAAATATAATTTTATAAATGTTTAAATTATTTGTTATGCATAGCACTTAAACTATATCTTTAACTTATTTTTATTCAACAGATTTTCACTCGATCAATATGAATATGCAATTTTCCCATGCTTTAGCTTGAATCTTCTTGTCTTTAAAAATTTATAACTAACTGTGAAGATTCACTATTCAGAAGTCCTCTTAACATTATTTTTCATTATTCTTAGATATAATTTTTGCTTTTTTAGCAAGAAAAACATTTTACTTTTGGAGCACGGGTTACTTCAGTCATACTCTCAAACTATACGTACCTCCTTCTTCTGTTTAATTATTTAAACATATTAGTGCTTTAAAAATATGACTGAAGATTTTTCTTACTGTGATTTCTGGTCTATGGTATGAAGGTTTTTGAAACTTGAATTGACTTAGAATATTCTGTTTGAACATAATGAAGAACATAGATGATTTAATACTAGTGGTAGTATTAGTGTTAAAATAATGGTCTAAGTGTCATATGTTATTGGGTAATAATCTATGTTAATTTTAAATTTATAATTGTTTAGTGGACATCTATCAAACAGTGGAAATAGCAGTGTTATGACTTGGAACTAACAATGTAAACAGTGAAGATGGGATATTTAAGTGAGACATAAGGATAAGTTTCTTAGAAAAGAACCCACATGTCAAAGATATGAAAGAGCATAATATTTTTAGATATTGCTTTTTCCCCCCTGACATATGGATCACTGATATCTTGCTGAAGAGCAGGTAGAAGGAATACATGAGATGAGGACAGGTCCCAAATTCTCTTTGTATGGTTGATTAAATAATCCTAATCTAAGAATTAGAGTGTAATATGAGGTACTGGTTGTAGAGGTTTTACTAGGTATAAGTTGTCCACTCAAGGGAGGCAGGACATAGAGCAGTGAGCCCTGGGGCCCTTAATTTACCATTAAGTAGAATGATGGCAGTGTGGGAGGTAAGACTGAAGACCTTTATAGTAGCACCCTTCAATACAATCATATTTTTCTTCTCCCAGAGTGCTAATTACCTGGTTTTGTAAGGGTGACTGATGGCTCTCAGAGTTATATATGTCCTAATTCCAAAACCTTGTAGTAAAAGGAATTCTACAGTGTAATTAAGTCAAGGATCTTGCTATAGTGAGATTATCTTGGATTATCTGGTTGGGCCATAAATGTAATCAAAAGTGTCTTTATAAGAGAGAAGCAGAGAAAGATTTGATTATAAAGAAAGAAGGCAATGTGGAAACTGTAGCAGGATAGTGTGCTGTTATCTTTGAAGATGGAGACAGGGCCATGAGCCAAGGGATGCCAGGAAGGTAGCTCCAAAAATTGGACAAAGCAAGGAACTGGTCGGTTCTTCCTCTAGAACTTCTGGGGGGAGCATGGTCCTGCCCACACCTGGATTTCAGCCCAGGGAAACTGATTTTGGATGGATGTGAGAAAGTATGATTGTTTTAAGAGAACTGTTTTAAACCACCACAGGTACAAGAAACTAGGGCACTGTATTTTTTAAAAAGACAAACTATGGGAATGGACTGGGTGCTGACAAAATGAGGCCGCACAATAGTATGGGTAAACAACGAGCCTAGGTAACTGAAGATATTAATGTCAGAGACTTGAATTAATGACAAAATAAAGCCGTTTATTCAGAATAAGTTGAGACTAAGTAGCTATGACTGTGAAAGTGAGATACAGAGTTAAAGGAAAGGTCAAGGCATTGGAAGGCTCATTGGGTTGAAAAAAGGAGGTTAAATGAAGGAAGAACTGAGAGAGCTTGAAGAGGAAAATTTTGTGGTATTCTAGAATTTTAGAACCCTCAGATGGAACCCAGCATAAGGCAATGAAGAAGAACTAGGACCCTCAGACTGAAGAAGGTCAAAGCACTGAGAATTGAATATGTTATTTAAAAAAAATTTTTTTTGATTCTTCTATCTGTTTTTCCTCTCAGGAAACTGGGAGTTTTGCATTTGTTTCTATTTATTTAATTATTTTAATATTACTTTAAAGTGCTTAGGATTTTATCTATATTTTACCATGATAAAAAAATGGCTCCATGAAAAAATATTGAGAAGTTCACAATAAACTCTCTATAAATTTTTATAGGAATATGGAAATATTACTCTATTTGCATATGTACAATATATTGTTAATTTATTAATTATAAATTTATTGTATGAGTGTTGTTTTATTTTTCCTTAAGGCAATAATACCAGGCGGAACTGTCATCGGTTTTTCTAAAAATGTACTAACATATAAAGAGAAGATTGAGAGGAGACTACAACGATTTACAAGACTAGCAAGATTTATAGAACATCAACGGGAAGTAAATAGTACTAAAATAAGCCCTTTAATAAAAGAGTCTTCTTACTCTTTCTGGTCTTTTGAATGCAATTTTTTGTGACTTATTCTAGTGATTACTGCAAGAGCAAGTTATTATACCCTAGTACACACAATTGAATTGCCCTGGGTCAAGAAGTACTCAAACATAATATGGAAAATTCTGTGCCCTTGTCTTATAGAAAAAGATGCCCTATATTTTGAAAAGGTGATTATTTCACGTTATGTATTTTAAAGTTTTTAGGTAGGCTATTTCTGGTCATATATGTATCTACATATTCCAGTTCTCTACAGAATATGGCATATTGCCTATAATTGTTTTCAGGTTATTTACAAAACTATTGGTAAGATAGAACAGTAAGATTTAGTAATATTACTTCTTGAAAATAATATCAAATTTCCTGACTTTTTAAACAAATGAGGCTTACATTTTTATTTTCACAACAAAGGGAAATAAACTACTTTAATTTAACCAACTCTTAGGTTATATTTTCACATTAAGTTGAAGAAAGAATCACTCATATAAAGTTAACACAATTCACAAGAAATTACCTTATAATGAGTTTGGTGGTTGTTTAACAAAGAGGCTGTGCAGCAAGGAAAGTGTGCATTGTTAATGAAAATATCTTTAATTTTATTACAAAAATAATGAATTCTGTTGTAAGCTTTCCAAAGACATAAGAAAGTAGAACATTGAAAGTCATAGTTAATAGTCTTCTAGGTTGTAACTGATACTGATAATATTTTTTTATAACTTTCTCATTCTCTCAACATTAACTGACCTGACTATACATTGTGTCTTAAAACCTAAATTGTTTATTTATTCGTACAGATGCTTCATCACTCTTTAATATTTCATACTATACATAATCATCATTTTAAATATTTCTATTGATAAACATTAAGGTTCACTTAGTGTTTTACTAACATAGGTCTTGTTTCTAATTTTTTTCCCTCATGTTCAAGTTAAATACTGAGAATTAAAGTTTGCTTGGAAAAAGCAAAATAATGCCATCACGAAGTACTCTTGCTTCACTGTACATTTTTGTGTGAAACTTGTAGATATTTTTTACAGAATTTTTCCACACTCTAAAAAGGGAGTAATGAAGAACATTTGACTTTATTAGCATATAAATAAACACCTTGCATTCAAAAACTTCAATTGATTTGATTGTTAAGTTGAAAAAATTTGAAACATTTCTAAAGATTGTGTGTGATCTAAGTTAAACCTTTTTTTTTTTCCTCATGGTATACTTATAATCTAATTTTTAAGCTTTTTGTTTTTTGGTCCACTTAAATGTTCAATTGTATTCATATACATCTGTGTGGAAATATACCTGTTGGGGTGGTCATAAATGAAGCTATAGACAATTTTATTGAAATTCAAATTGTATTCTCCTCTAACATACTCTCTCTACTTTCAATAAACAGGGATGCATAAACATTTGAATCTCATTTGGCTTAATAATATTGCCTTGATATCTAAATATATATATTAGAATATTTTGAATAGTTTATGATATACATATTTATAACATATTTATATGGAAGTATAAAAATATAAATGTATTATAAACATATACATTTATAATTCATATAGTTTAAAAGGCTTCAGGGGAAGTTTTTAATTAACTAAAACTATTTATGAAATATAGATGTAATAATTATCATCTCAATTACAAATCTTGACCCAAAAGCAAAGATACTACAGTATTTTATTTTTCCATAAGAGATGGACATGCATTCAAAATCTCTGATGGTCAATTCCATAAGAACACATTGGTAAAAACTGCTCTGTTTACATTTGTATTTGTAAGTTTGATTGAATGTCATGTCCTTCCTTAAAGAAAAGAAAAAGAGAATCATTTTCATGCATCTGTAAATTAATTTACCCCTCTTTGTTTCTTTGTTGTCTTTTCCTGTTTTCTGACTAGGTTTTATTGCACAAAATCTGCCACATAGCTTCCAAATGTGCGGGGTTGCCTGTTGACATTTCATCAATGTATCATACACCTTGTTTTATGAAGGTTTTCTACTGCATTTCTTTGTTTATTACTGATAGATGATATACAAATAAAAATGTTGGATGTCTTTGGGATGATGAGGAGGGACAAATATCAGTAGAAGTGATCAAAATTTTAAAATCTAATATATTGTGAATAACATAAGTTTGGCATCTTAGTTTGTGAAAATCCTGACTTTTCTACTAATAGCTATTATCTAGGCTTAAAACTTGCTGTTACAGCTCGATTAAAAAAAAGAAATACCAGTCACCGAAATCTTAAACCTGGAAGGGTCAAGACCTGAGGGAGTCTGAGGGCATAGCCATTCCCTTCCTTCAGAGAACTGGCCCGGTTAAGCCTGCCCATTGAGGAAGGTCAAGAGGCTTCCTGGACGAGAAGAGACATCCTAAAGTGTGGTACCAAGAAAAATACCAAGTCTCTAACACAATGGAGCTTACCTACAAGCCTCTTAGCAAAATGATGAGTCTTTAATTTTTGATCCTTTGCTTGAAACTTCAGTTTGCTGATCATGTCTTTTCCTACTCAGGTATTTATATTAAATAAATTCTCCACCAACATTATGCCTAAAAAGGAGACAGTTCCTAATTTATTTTTTTCATACCTTAATGTCCAAGTATCCCAGTGCCATAACTTGTGAGCTTATTTGCCCTTGACAATGGTCACTGAAAGAAAGGCTGATGGTTTTAAGTGGTATGGATATTATGAAGGAGGTGAAAGAAGTAAGGAAAAATATGAGAGTTAAATCTTTGTTGAGATCCAGATTTATAGACCACTAGATAAAGTAACCATGAAATTGAAATGTTAGTAAAAGTTATTACGTTGCCATTTTGAATTTATAAAATATGTAAAACTAATATTAAAGTTATTATGATCTGAGTTTGATCTTAAGTATTTTAAATATATTTATTTAATATTCACAACAACATTATGAAGTAGCATTACATACAGTCTCTCCATCTTTTTTCTTATCTGTAAGAAAAATAATATAATATTTAAGAATACAGAAAAATAAAGTCATAAGTTCATAGCAGAGAATGTGAAGTCAAAGTGCCCAGAGATGAAAGCCAGCACTTGTTTTGTGCCAGCTCTTTAAGTTTGGATAAGTTACTTAAACCTTCTGTGCTTAATTTCCTTAGCTGTAAAAGGGCGTACAATAATGTCTAATGCACAGAGGTGTTGTAAGTATTACTGAGTTAATACAAATATACAATTTAGGACACTCCCTGGCACCCAGTAAGTACAATCTAAATGCTTGCTATTATGATATTTATTGTCTGCGGTTTAGAGTAAATATTGGAGCTGGCATAAAAACCTAGTCAGCCTAAATACTGAGATCATAAGATTACTATACCAAATCTCCTATCTTCAGAACAAAACTTTCTTTCTCTTTCTCACAAACACGCATGTGCATGTACCTGCACACTGTTGTTTCAGGGTTTGTCAGGGCTTATGAAATAAAGATGGCAAGCCCCCTGGGTTTATAGACTGTTCTTCCAGGTATAAATCTCTGATGTCTTTTGAAGTACCCATTGTATTCCATTCACTATTTTTATTGAATAACAATTCTCCAGCACAGGGCTAGACCTATAACATAAAAACTGTCTACAAATATAGATTATATATTTTTGCCAAATTTACAATCCTATCTGACCTGACCTAGGTTTGGGTCCTGGCATAAATGAATCATTTGTCTTTTCTTAACTTCACTCTGTAATCTATGTGATTCACCATTTATACCTGTGGTGAGGTATGGCAGTGAATTCAAAACTATCCTGAAGAATATATTATTCAAGTGTAAAGTGTCCATGTGGTGGATTGTGTTTTTTGGAAAAGATTTTACTATTTGCTTTTTTCATATATGAGATATATACAAAATATGTGTGTATATATTTTAACACACAAATATGTATGTGCTGTGCATGTATGTGTGTGAACATGGGAGCCAAAGTAATTGGGTTTGCATATGTTGACCAGGTGGGGGCAGTGAGATAACAACCAAAATGAGACAGCAAATAGGTATCAGAGATCTGAAACGGAAGTACACATACAAGAGTCCTCAAGATGTTGAAATCATAGGATTTAAGCTTCTCAGTAGAGGTCTGAAACTGACATAGGGGTCTGAAACACTCATGATATTTTCCAATCAAACTGTGCTGCTCTAGATTTTTCCATGCTACTAAGTGCCAACATTCCGCATACTCCTTCTAACTCACATCCAGTTCAGTCCTATAGCAAAACATATTTCTAATTTAGAGACATTTTATTTTTCCTATCACCTGAGGTACTGCTGTAGCTTTCTGATTTGTTGTCATGATTTCACCCCAGGCTTTGCCCCTCTGTAGAGCAGCTGGAATGATTTTAAAACATACTTTGATCTTGTCATTCATTAGGTTTTTATTCCAGATTTCTATTCTAATCAATAGGGATTATTTCTCCACTTGTGAGAAACAGCTTTTGTGGTTGGACCCTGACCTTCTTTTGGGCCATCCTCTTATGTTATAACAAACTCTTCCAGCTTGGGGTCTTGGTGCACACCGTTTCTTCCCCTAACTGGTGTCATTCTGTCCAATCTTGATCCATTTCTTATATATCTTATTCTTCTCATCATTAAGTCTCAGTTAAGCATCAAATCCTCAGAAATGCCCAATCTTTTTAAAAATAGGTGTTTTTATATTGTCTCCTACTTTCATTGACTTTAGTCCATAATACTCAGACATTGTTTAAGTACATTAAGTGTGTGATTGTTAAAACCAGGTCTCCCACAATAGACATACAGCTTTAAGAGGAAAAGTACCATAAAACTTGTTTACATTGGTATATCCCTGCTGGCCAGGGCAGCCTTTGCCACAGAGTAAACAGTCAACAATCAATTATCCATTGATTTCCTACAATGGTCATTGTGAAAGAAGGGCTGATGGAACTTATAGATCTGATTAAGGTGTGATAGGGGTTTATTTCACATATCTGGGTGATATTTCCATAAGCATTCATCATTCCAAGTATTGGGGAAGTGCTGCAGTAGGTTAATCAGTTTGAATGATCTACAATTAAAACTTTAAAACTAAGGATTTTTATGGTTTTAAACTTTACTTTGAGTCTTTAATCCATTTTGAGTTTATGCCCATGCATTGATGTAAGAAGGTAGTCTAATTTCATTTTTTTGGCATATATCTGTCCGATTTTCTCAATGCCATTTTTTGAATAGTCTCTCTTTACCCCATTTGTATGCTCTTACCTACTTTGTCAAATATCAATTAGCCATAAAAGCGTGGGTTTATTTCTGGGCTCTCAATGTGTTCCATTAATCTATATGTCTGTTTTTATGCCAATACCATGCTGTTCTGATTACTGTGGTCACGTAGTATGGTTTGATATCAGGTAGCATGATTCCTCCAACTTTATTCTTCTTTCTCAAGATCTCTGTTGCTATCCTGGGTCTTTCACATTTCCATATAAATTTTTGTAATATTAGTTCTAATTCTGTAAAATACACCATTGGTATCTTGATAGAAATTGTGCTGAATCTATAGATTGCTTTGGGTATTATGGACATTCTTATGATGTTAATTTTTCCTATCAGTGAACACAGTATATGCTTCCACTTATTTGTATCTTCTTCAATTTCTTTCAGAGTATCTTTTAATTTTCTGAGAATAGGCCTTCTACATCTTTGGTTAAATTTATTCCTAGATATTTTATAATTTTTGATGCAATTGTAAATGGGATTGTTTTCTTAGTTACCCTTTCTGAGAGTTCATTATTGATGTATAAAAATGCAACTGATTTTTGGATTTTTTTTTGTTTGTATCCTCCTAGTTTACCGAATTCATTTATCAATTCTAGTCATTTTTTGGTGAACTCTTCAGGGTTTCTATATACAGTATCATGTCACCTGCAAATAATGACAGTTTGACTTTTTCCTTTCCAATTCAGATGACTTTTTAAATTTTCTTGACTTATTGCTGTGCCTAGGACTTCCAGTTTTATGATGAATAAGAGAGGTGAAAGTGGATATCCCTGTATTGTTCCTGATCCTAAGGAAAATACTTTTAGTTTTTTCCCTGTGAATATTAAGATGTTAGCTGTAGGTTAATCATATATTGCCTTTATTATATTGAGGTATGTTCCCCTAATCACATTTTGCTATTTTTTATAATAATTGGGTGCTGGATTTTTCAAGTGCTTTTCCTGCATCTGTTGATATAATCATGTGATTTTAAAACATAGGCAGTAAAATCATGGATATTTCTTATAGCATTTTCTTCTGCTATATCTCTTCAAGCAAGGGAAACAAAAGAAAAAATAAACAAATGGAACTACATCAAACTAAAATGTTTTTCCCAGCAAAGAAAACCGTCAACAAATGAAAAGAAAACCCACTGAATGGGAGAACATATTTTCCAATGATACATCTGATAAGGGGTTAATATCCGATATTTATTTAAAAAAACTTGTACAACTCAATACTATAAAAATCCAATTAAAAAAATGAGGAAAGGATCGGAATAAAACTTCTTCCAAGAGGACATATAGGTGACCAATAGATGTATGAAAAGATGCTGAACATCACTAGTCATCTAAGAAATGTAAATTAAAACCACAATGAGATATCACCTCACACCTGTCAGAATGCTATCATCATTAAATCAACAAACTAGTGCTGGTGCAAATGTGGAGAAAAGTGAGCCCATGGGCACTATTGGTGAGAATTCAGATTGATGTAGCCATAGTGTGAAAAGGTATGGAGTTTCCTCAAAAATTTAAAATTCAGTTGCCTAATGACCCAGTGATCCCACTTTTGGAGATATATCTGAAAAAACACAAAGCACTAATTCAAAAGAATATATGTGCCCCTATGTTCATTGCAGCGTTATTTACAATAGCCGAGAGCTGGAGGCAGCCTAAGTGGGTAGATGAGGGTGTGAAAAAGCTGTGGTACATTTACACCGTGGAATACTACTCAGCTGTAAAACAGAAGAAAATCTTACCCTCTGCGACAGTATGAATGGGCCTGGAGAACATTATGCTGAGTGAAACAAGCCAGTCAGTAAAAGACAAGTATATGATTTCACTTACTTGTGGAATCTAATGAACAAAATAAACTAACAAATAAAAATAGAAACAGACTCACAGATACAGGGAAAAGACTGACAGTTGTCAAGAGTGAAAGGGTGTTGAGGGGTCTGGTGAAAAAGTTGAAGGTATTAAAGAAAAAAAGTCATAGACAACTGTATGGTGATTATAAGAGGGAAAAGGGGTGGGGGAAGGTAAGAGAGGATAAAGGATCCCTATCCTAAATGGTGATAAATGGTGAGAGCAGGATGTGATCCTGGTTGGTGAACACACAATACAATGTATAGTGATGTATTATAAAATCGTATACTTAAAACCTATTTAATTTTATTAACTAATGCCACCCCAGTAAATTCAATAAAGTAAATAAAATTTTTAAAAATCTAGAAAAAACCTTAAAAAATAGATGTCAAGGAAAAAGTGAAGGAGTAAGAAAACTAGAGAGGTTGGATTCAGGGTTTAGCAATTTCAACACTGGGAGAGTTTCCATTGTTGACACATTTCACAGGGTACTTACTAGAGTGTATGTTTGGAGTGGAACACAAGTTTATATCCTTATTGAATGAGTAGGGGATAATTAGAAGCTAGTGGATGACAGAAAAGTGGAAGAATAGAGTGTTAGATGATCTCAAAGAAAGGTAACTTGAAGAGCATGGAAATGTAATATTCTGAAGATAGAAAGCTAAAAAATTATTAACCCCACTTCTACACTTCATGAAGCATAGGGTGAAATAGAAATACTACTAACAATACTAATAATTACATTAATACTTATTTCATATTTGGCATTGTGCTGAGATTAACACTTATCTTTTAAGATCTTCAACTCTAATGAATTGTGTTATCATTATCTATATTTATATATTAGGAACCAGAGGCCCTCAGATTATGTTGAGTTTCAAGATCAGACCAATACCTGCCAACCTAGAGAGCAAAATGAAGGAAATGTGTTTACTGGTTTATGTACTCAACTATTTATGCTGCTACTACCAGGCACCCTGTTCAGGATTCCATTTAATTAACAGTATTTTGGAATAAAAATAAGTAGAAATGTAAATAATTTATTTATATAGATTTATCTAAAATTATAGAGATAAAATATTTGTCCTGAATTTCTATCATTGTTCTCAGAATAGGACTTGAATGCACTTAGGTCCTCCATTCTTCGAGGCTTGCCTAATGCCCATTTTGGTAGGATGGCTTCTTAGAGAGTGGAAGTACAGTTTCATAGTCTGGTTCTTTTGTTAATCTGGAAAACATATTAAGGACATAAATTAAATAATTTCATGCCGTCACTGAATGGGAAAACGAGACCCTGACACATTTTAGATTTGAAAAATAAAATAAAAATAGAATATTTTTCCAATTTTGCAACCCCAAATTTTTTAATCAAAAGAAAAACAAATATTTAAATAAATTTGGATTCTTTTTGTTTTATCTGTGGTTTTTCCATTCTCACTTTTTTATTGAACACTTGAAAAAAATGCTACAAGGACTTGGCAAGGGAAATTATTCTCTTGGTATTCCTAGTTTGGAACAGAAGTTAAAGTATAGTAAATCTCATCAGAAAGTCTGCCTCTTGACATTTACAGCTCAATTTTTCTGATTCAGAGGGTTTGAATAAGCTTCAGATAAGCATCCAAGTTTATCCAGGGTGAACTTGATTTCTGAAACTTCCTAAATTCTGTCATTGGTAATCCTACCATACTTTTGAAGATACCACTGGTAGCATCCCAGTAGAAACCCTGGTTTGTCATTGTACCTCACAGTCAAGGATGAACAAGGTCATTTATTAGTCACTTTATTAAAAAAAATGGGATGAGGGAAGAATAAGAAAATTTCCTTTAGAACTCCTTCATGAAAAGAAGTGGAAGATGTTTTAATAATGACTAAATATGGTAAGGTTGTACAATTCAGCTAGAACATTTCAATACTATTTATTAAATAAAGTAATAATGATACTGATTGATGAAATATAATTTTGTCAATATAATTGATACTTTCATATCTATATACTAATAAAGTCAATAGATCAGGACTTAGAAGACAGATTATGTAGAATAAATAAAATAACATACATAATAATTACTAATTGTAGACATGCATAAAATTTTAATAAACATTAAATTAAATTGAAACAATCCAATGAACCTCTGTCCAATATAAAGCTATGTAAGTAAATACAATATCCTCTGCTTAAGATTGTTTCATAACAAGCTCAAGGGACAGTTAATTTAGAAATAATTAAATACCTTTATAAGAATTGAGGTTTATAGTCACCTTTCTAATGGTCTTCACAGATAAACATATTTAAAATCCTTTCGACAAAGTCAACTGTTAAGCTGTCTCAAATTTTAGTTCTTAGACTTCGGTACGGCTGAGTGGAAAACATTTATCTTTGATTTCTGTCTTTAAATTTATGTACGAGTAAGGGATTAAAAAAAGTAAATCTACAATGGTTTATTATGTCTTTTATAATAACATTTATTCCCATAGAGTAATTAGTTTTCTAACTTCCTTAGCCTAATCCCAGGAGCTCAGAAACAATTTTCTATACCACACTTTCATTAAGCTCAATGTACTGTAGGCAGTTTTTATAATAGATTTATAAAAATTATCAAGCAGCCCTGGCTGGTGTGACTCAGTTGGATTGAGCGTCGGCCTGTGAACCAAAGGGTCGCCCATTCGATTCCCAGTCAGGGCACATGCCTGGGTTGCAGGTCAGGTCCCTAGTGTGGGGTGTGCAAGGGACAACCACACATTGATGTTTCTCTCCTTCTCTTTCTCCCTCCTCTCTAAAAATAAATAAATAAGATCTTTTAAGAAATTATCAAACAAATAAGAATTTAATGTGTACATCTTCGTCTTTTTATTTTCTCTTTGCAGGAAAATCTTAATATCCTGTTCCTCTCTTTCTAGTGTAGCAGACTAACATCTGTGCAATTATGCAAACCTGAAAGTTACTTTTTTTCCTTGTGAGTTAATTGCTTCAAAATTATAATGAAAAAAGATCCAAAACTTACATGCAAAGCAATGTTAGGCAAAATTAAATGATAAACATTCTGATTAACATATAAAATTTAATGAGACTGTTTTGATAAAAAATCTTGAAAATAATGCAAGTGTATAGAACTCTTGGCAAATATTTAATTTAATGAATTTCTGTAATTGTATATTTGTAGTTGTATTTCACATCAAATTATTTTTTTAACTGCATTTATTTTCTTTTCTGCTTTATAAGTGAGACTACACTTAGCAATCTGAAAGTGAAACTTAATTGAATTATGCACCTTGTTTTATTGACTAAGGGAAAGAAGAAGAGAAAAACAAATTTAAATAGCAGTATTATCTTGATATGTTTGAAATAGAGAAAAACAGCTAAAAATGTCCATAGCACAGACTCATTTGTGGGACCTTTATTGTGTGGCCCATTAATGTCAGTGAGGTGCCATCTTCTGTCATTTCTTATCTTCCATTTCAAATTTTTAATAACAAATTCTTTGTACTCGTCCACAGAAATACACCCTCAGTACCTATCTAGAAGATTCCTCTTGCTTTTTTATTCTAAATTCTTAATCCAGGTATTATGTCCTTTCAAACGATTTCTCCAAATCTTTAAGTAGCTGACTTTTTCTTTAAGGATTTTCTGTGCTCTGGATATAGGGCAGAGTGGTCTTTTTAAAATACAATTATAATCACAAGTTTACTTATAACTAAACAAAGTGGTAACAAACTGGAAACCACTTGAATATTCACAATGGAATGATTGAATTAATTGTGCTATGTACCTACTATGGATTAACATGCCACAATTTAACAAAAATGATTTACTCATTTCTTAGATACTGTTTATCTGGAAGTATAGTTATAATGTTCCATTAAATAATAAGCACTAAGTGCAGAGCTGTGAGTGTAATATTCATTTAAAAAACCAACATATGTATTTATGAGCATAAATAAAGGTACATAGAACATATTCACCAGATAATTAATGCTGGTTCCTTTAGAAGATGTTGTGAATGGTAGGTGTGGAGTAAGAAAATTATTTTGTCTTACACGTGCAGAAGACAATGAACCCCTAAACCTAAAGGAAAAGTCAGTTGCATATAAATTATTAAAAGACTATAACAACCCCTGTGATCCAGGATTTTCAAGAAAACATTAGTACAATAAAAACAAAGAAAACCATATCTGGGCACATTGTAGTCAAGTGGAATAAAACTAAAGATTAAAAATAAAAACTGTAAAAGCAATGGGGGGTCAGGGAACACATTACATAGGGTATATAAGGATAATGGCTCAATTCTCATAAGAAAACATGCACAATAAAAGACAGTAGAATGACAACTTTAATGTATTGTAAGGGGTGAGAATCCTGTCATTGAAAAATTCTGTGTCCTGCAAACA
Source organism: Mormoops blainvillei (assembly GCA_004026545.1). Taxonomy (NCBI): domain Eukaryota; kingdom Metazoa; phylum Chordata; class Mammalia; order Chiroptera; family Mormoopidae; genus Mormoops; species Mormoops blainvillei. Next base: position 98,679 of record PVJD01004152.1, on the reverse strand, counting down.
TATCCTTGGAAATAAAGGCAAAATAAAGGTATTTTCTCAGAAAAGTGAGATAATTGTTTGCCAGAAAATCTGCACACAAGAAATGCCAAATAAAGTGATTTAGGCTAAATGAAATTTACCAGATGGTAAACTGAGATCCATAAGGGAAAATAAAGAACACTAAAAACGGTAAAAATACAAGGATATGTATATGAGGGGTGACATAAAAAACCCCACAATTATCTTCTGAAGGGCGAGTCCCTTGTAATACCGATTTCCCGTACTGGGTGAATGTTCTAGGAACCCATCTGTATCAGTGTACCACCTGGCATTGTAAGAGGCTGCATTCAGCTTCAGTTAATTTTTTCTGAAGACCCTGTCAACATGTTTGCTCATTTCATGATAGTGCACCTACCCACACCACGCTGAGTGTTCAGCAGTTTTTGACCAAAAATGGTGTGACCCTGTGCCTCCACCCTCCCTATTCACTCTTTTCCCCCTGAGAGACTTATTTTTTCATTTCCCCAGATAAAAATCATCCTCAAAGGGAAACATTTGCTGTTGTGGAAGAGGAGAAACAAAAATAAGTCGGAAGCACTAAAAGGCATCAAAAGTGATGACTTAAAAAAATGTTTTGAGCAGTGGAAGAAATGTCTTGATTTGTGTATTACATCAAATGGAGAGTACTTTGAAGGTGTCTGAAGTTTAAGTATCTAAGAATAAATACACAATTTTTAATAAATAAAGTCTGGACTTTTTTGGGTTCCCCTGATATTGTAGACATTTTATTCCTCTCTATATTTAAAAATATAGTACTCTTTCAGGAACAATGATGATATTATGTTATGAGGTTAATAATATATGTTGATGCAAAATATATGACAACTAAAATACTATGAGTGGAGCATAATAAAATTGCCTTTACATGTTCCTTGCAGCTTACATGAAATAATACAGTGTTAACATTAAGTATATTGTGATAAATTAAAGGTGCATATTATCATCCTGAGAGCAAAACCTAAAAGAAATGCCCTCAATGTAAAGTTAAGAAGCCAACAGAGATGTCAGAATGGAATACCAAATATGTTGAGCTCAGACTATGCGTATACGAGGTCTGTCCAGAAGGTATCCAGCCACGTAATATGAAAAATAGAGACAATTGTTGAAGAAGATACAAGAAACATTGTGCATAGGACAATGACACCTCAGTCCCCATCAGTGTAGGCACCTTGGGACCTCACACAGTTCTCCCAGTCGTTATCAGCTGCCCTGACATGTTTTCCGGAACCTGTCATCGAGTGTCTGAAATCTCTTCCCTTTCAAAGGTGCTTTTAGTCTTGGAAAAAGACAGAAGTTGCAGGGTGCCTAATGTGGGTTTTAGAGGGGCTGACTCACCTGCCCGATTTGATGTTTTGCCAAAAAATTCTGCATGGGATGTGATGCATTTGTGGGCATTTTGTGTAATGAAGCTGCCAATCACCAGTTGTCCTGAGCTGTGGCCTTCTGAATCATCTGAATAGTTTCTGTGAATGAATGTTCAAGTTTAACTCAAAATCTGATGTAGATTTGTTGCTCTTTTCATTCAGTCATTTTGATTGTGATGACCACGCAAAACACATATTCACTCAATGGCATCTACTGCCTCCACTGACGAGTACAGTGAAGCCGTCATTGTTCACGCATGTGCATTCCAGTCTGCTTTCCTTGGCTGCCAGGTTACATTGATGTTGTGCAGACCATTCTTGTTATATTAACAATGCCTGAACTTTTTCTGGACAGACCTCATGTATCTTCTTAATATTAAGTAATTTATCATGCTTCTCATTAGAATCTTATTAATGACCTCATATACCATTTATTGTGATGAGATATCATTAATAATTTTCAAAGTTGCCAGGAAAAATTATAAAGAAATTTAAAAAGTGAAGACAACCTTTACAAAAATATTCCATTTTCTCAAAGTTAAATATACTATTTTATAATGAAGTTATATATAATTAAAATTGTATAAAAATAAAGTCATAATTAGAAGCTAATAATCTTTCTCAAACCTTTTACCAGAGAGCATTGCTTTAAAAGATTGTTCATCACCAGGGAGGTTTCCTCATGCATACCCATTATATGTGATAGAATATTCAGAGGAAAGATTGAGATATAAACAGAAAAAATATGCATTTAAGAACAGGGGAAATAATTGTTGAACAAGAGAAGGGAAACATAGATTTTCATTCAGGGAATGCTACAAGTCTTTGCCACTTGACCCATAAGGAGATAGAGATTCTATTGCCTTTTTTTGTTTGTCTTTTCCCTCTTGAAATAATCAAATTTTATTTGTAAATAATGATGTCAATTTTGAAACATATTACTTACTTTAATTTTTAATTATTTTCCCTCTTCAATATGTTTTTGTTTTCTTTTTTAAATTTTATTTTTATTGCTTATGCTGTCATAACGGTTCCCACTTTTTCTCCCTTCCCCACCTCCATTAGTTAATAAACTTATATAGGTTTTAAGTGTCCAGTATTATAATATATCTGTATATTGAATTTGTTGTATGTTTACCACCAAAGTCAAACCTCTTTCTGTGACCATATAGCTGAGCCCCTTTACTACCTCTCTCCTACTCCCCGGCTTTTAAGAGATAGGGCACCTGCCATTAAAGCGAAAAGAGAAGGTACCTATGGGCTGACCCTAGGAATAGATGAAATCTCCAATGTTCTCGTACTTTTGCTAAATCTGTGGAACACAGTATTGTGAATTTGGAATTGTTACAATAGAAGCTAAACTCAAAGGAATTATTCAAATTACATGTTGAAGTAGGTTGAAATAATGTGATTTTGACATACCTTAAGTTGTTTCTTGCCAACTTGTAAATATATATTTAAAAAAAACAAAAAGAAACAGAGAAGTTCAAGTCTCTTGACTATGTCTTATTTTTTTCCATTTGATTTTTTGTGTTCTCTATAATCACCATACCTCATTTCTGGACTTTGTATACCTATGTATATATAAATCTAGAGGAATGTATAAATATAATTTTATTTTATTACTTTAAGAATTCCAGTAGCAACAAAAAAACAGAATAAATAAACTCTGATAATAATAGAAAGGCTGGCAGCTAGTCCCATATTCTTATCAGACATATGGTCTCTCTAGGTTTCAGATTTTTTCTTTTGTAAGGTAGGATGAAAATTTTCAAAAGAAGGACCCTTAAAAGAAATTGAGATTGGTAAATCCATTGAATCTCCCCATTCGTGTTCCCAGGGCAGTCATTGTTAATTGATAATAATACTTTTCACTGGTAAGTGATAATAAAGAGTCAAGATTTACATACAGTGTTCTGGGATGTCATTATCAATTATTTAGAGTTCTCAATAAAGATAAACTTATTTGCCATTTATTGATAAGATGACTTTTATAGTCTCTGATTTCTTCCAGTTCAGATATATTATTATCCTTATTTTATAAAGGTTATCACTGCTGCAGAAAAATTCATTTATTGAGATGTATTCAATCGCTTAGCATCACATAGATAGTAGGTGCTAGGACATGAGTTTGGTTTAGGTTAATGTAAGTTAAAAGTGTATGCTCTGACCTTACTACCTTTGATGGTTAACTTTAAGTGTCTACCTGATGGGGTTAAGTGTTGCCCTGATAGCTGGCGTGGGCGTTTCTGGAAGAGATTAATGTTTGAATTGGTAAACTGAGTGAAGGTCGCCCTTACCAATGCAAGTGGGAATCATCCAATTTATTGAGAGCCTGAGTACAATGAAAAAGGTGGCCAGCCTTCAGACTCAGACTGAATTACACCACTGACTTTCCTGGTTCTTGAACTCTCAGATTGCTGGTTATGTGAGTTTTCAGTTTCTCTAATTCTGTGTCAATTTCTATAATAATCAATGTAAGGTATATCTCTACTGGTTTTGTTTCTCTGGAGAATATTGACTAATATGTTATTTTACCTTCTTTAATTATTATAAAGTTTAAAATGATCCAAAATAAAGTTAAAATCATAACGCAGATTTTTTTCTTATGGTCTAAAATTATAGAAATGTTTATGGTAATCTTTGAATAGATACTCTCTTATTTATTTATTTATTTATTTATTTATTTATTTATTTATTTTTGTTGTTGTTCTATTACGGTTGTCCCAATTTTTCCCTGTTGCACTCGCCTGGCCCACCCACCCCTCCTGCTCCCACAGCCAATCCCCACCCTATCGTCCATCCCCATGAGTCATTTGTACATGTTCTTTAACTAGGCCCTTCCCCCTCTTGCATCCTTTATTCCCCTCCCTCCTCCCCTTGGCTCCCTGTCAGTCTGTTCCTTGTTTCCATACCTCTGGTTTTGTTTTAAAGTAGAGTTATATTTCATTCTTTGTAAGAATTGTTTCTGTTTAAAATTCAAGGCTGTTGCCATCTGTTCATGACATTCTAGTATTTCCACATTCTTTCCAGTTGACCTCACTATATGTCGCTTGGGGGTTTGGAGCAACACATACAATCCTCCTTTCTATTTTTTGCAAGTGTTTATAGGTAATAGCACTAATAGCCTCTATGCTTCATTAAGTATTATATTTAATTTTCTCTACAAATTCATATGATATAAACCATTAGCTGCCTTCTGAGCCTTTTATAACTGAAGTTCAGACCATCAATAATATGTTAATATGACTGATTTTCACAAAGCTGTGATCACAATTCACATTTCAAAATAAGAGGAAATGATTTTTTTTACTGACTTAATAATTAACTTTAGTAACAATTAACATTTTTGTTGGCTTTCCTGATATTAGTCTTTTCCTCTTGAAGTTTTTAAATTTTTTCTACACCCCACACAGATATTGATGCTCCAGAATCACTGATCATTAGTGAAAAAGTCAATTTAGGAAAACATGAAGAATTAGTGCTTATTATCTATTCTAATCTCCCATCTAAAGCAGATATCTACTTTAAAGTTTTCAGCCAGTTCCTCTGACTCCTGAATGTATATTTTGATTAACTTGGATTATGAATTTTACAAAGCAATGTATTGAAGAGTTATAATTAGTAGATAGCTTTGGTTTTTGTTTACTTAAGTCCCCATATACTTTTGGAAATTGCTCTTGGTCTTCCCATTTTCCTCAATCCCTCCTGCAATCAAAAGTCCAAGTCTATTTTTCCCCATAGGATTCATATTTAAGGAGATTTACATTTACATGAAAATTTTATATGATTTGTGATTCACAGCTCTTCAGATTTTTTAGGTAAATCATAATTGGTCTCAGTTCAGCTTTTGAGCAGAGAGAGAATAAATGATTCTTTCTGGTATGATGGTACCAGATGATATAGTGATATAACAGTATGTAGGTGATTACTTTTCTTACTTGCTATACAAAACTTGTTAAAACAAAAAGTGTAGTTAATTGTCAAATTCTGTTTCTGAGAAACCTTCTGGAATAAGGTAGAGAGGAGATACTGATTGATCTTATATTTGATTTTTTTGTAACCTATTACCTCATTTCAATAATTAAATTTTGCAGCCATTGTCTTTGCTGCAAAAGCTTCAACTGTTCTCATAATTTTCCCATAATTTCAATAGTAAAAATTAATTCTTAGAGGTAAGAAAGATTATAAAGTATTTCTGCTTTTACAAAAAGCACTTTTAGAGTTTAATATATGTCAGGGGAGATATAGTGAAGGAAGCTTAATAGGTAATTGGAGTTTTAAAATGTGTATTTTTTTATTAACTAATATATGACTAATATACTTTATAATGACCTTTATTATAAGAACTATAGATTTAAGTAGGCTGGGAATTAAAAGATGCCTGTTTGAACCAAATATTGTAATATTCAGTTGCTTTGTCATATTGAGCAATTTACTTGAGAAGAGAATAAAATGCCTAGAGAATATAATAAACATTAAAACTCTAAATTAGTAACTGCCAGCTTCAGTAGACTATGAAAAATGTTTCACAATTCGACTATATTTATTTTTTTAAGATTTTATTTTTTAGAGAGAGGGGATGGGAGGGAGGAAGACAGGGAAAGAAATAGCAATGTGCAAGAGAAACACCAGTTGGTTGCTCTCACAGGCCTCTATGAGGGACCTGGTCAGCCACCAGGGATGTGTCCTGACTGGGAACTGAACCAGCAATCTTTGGGTTTGCAGGACAGCACTCAACCCACTGAGTCACACCAGCCAAGGCAATTCTATGATATTTTATATTTACTTTAATCTCCTATTTCCTTTCTTTTTTAAAAAATATTTTATTTACTTTTAGAAAGAGGGGAGGGAGAAAGAGTGGGAGAGAAACATCAATGTGTGGTTACCTCTCATGCACTGCCTACTGGGGACCTGGCTTACAACCCAGGGATGTGTCCTGCTGGGAATTGAGCCAGCAGCCCTTTGGTTTGCAGGTCAACACTCAATCCACTGATCCATACCGGCCAGGGCTAATCCCCTATTTTCCATAACACCTATTCTTACCTTTATTGAATATTTTTACCCCTTTTATTGCACCTCATACCAAAAAGATGATCAAATCACCAAACTTGGAGAAACTTGACTTGTTTTATACCTAATTTACAGAATCAATCATATGAGGGGTATTTGCCTGTGTTAGTACACATCTAACATCCTTCTCTCCTGTCTTATAGCTGCCTTCTCTCTAACTAAAATTACTTCTTTAAGACAAATAACATGACCCATTCCCCCTTTTGGCTTTATACAATAACTACTATATCATCAAAGCCAGGAAAAGAATGAAGTTTTTCTCCTCTGATATGATGAGGTGAAGGGGTTTAAGAGAGGTCTTGAGGAGTAGATTAAGGGCTTCAGAAGGAAAAAAAAGTGAGGATTTTCATTAAAATTTACCCACAAATGTTATACAGAGTAAATGCAATGAAAGTTTTCAAGACTTTTTACAATGCTGGAAATTCTCAATTTGATATGTTCTAGTATACTAATGTCTTCTAATAAGTGATAGACAATACTTAATTCATATCTCCAAGTTCATAGAAGTTTGGACAAGATTTATACTCTACTTCTCTCATCTTCCCCCACCAATTTCAATTGAGAAACAAGTCTCACACTTGTTCATTCAAGAACTGGCATACTCTTCTCTCCAACACTACCTGTGGACATAGGTCCTACACAGGGCTCCGACTTCTTAATGATATGTGAGAAATTCTTTTCAGTCTTCATGTATTGTTTTGCATTTATGTAATTTCCTGGCCTAGAAATTGTAATTATAGTTCTGACAATTGTTGGGTAATGACTCCCCACCTTGTCAGTGAATTTGAACTTTACAAAAGACAATAGTAACCTGAGTTTTGAATGTTTGAGTAGCTCTGAGCTGCTCCTTATTAAGAACAGTTGCTTTACTTCTTAGAAATTTCAATGAACTTGTCACAGTGAATTCTTGATTTTTGAAGCAACTCACTTTCTTGGTAGAAAAATCTCACATTGCAAGGGATGTTTTGATATGATGAATTTTTATGTTTTTGTTCTTATCTTTCTTATTAATAGGAAGTGGTATAAAAATCAAAAATGATTTTGTTTACTTAATCTAACAGATAATATAGGTTTAAGAAAACATTAGTTATTATTTATTGTTCTTTCTTATTATTCCCCATGAACTCTGCTCCTCAGTAACACCCCTAAAATTTAGCCAAGAATGCTTAGGTTATTTTATGGACAATTTAATTCTTGACCTCTTCACTTAGCACTGTCAAAAATGTCAATTAGTGTCAACTGTATCACTGCCTTTTAAAATTTTCATCCTTTTCAGTAAGTTTAGGATAGAGTATAACTTTACCGTACATTGACCTTGGGCCAAACTGTCATACTTAGTGAATATAAGATGATTAATAATATGGCCCATTACAGGCCTGATTTTAAATAAAATCAGACTTTACTGAAACTGTCTTCACTTTTAAATGATTTTAGACAATACATATACTCTAGAATTTACACATATCTTATTTCTATTTAAATAATCCATTTATTTTTATATTTCTATTATATGCCAAAAGTGTCTATGGATAAACTCGCCCCAAATAGCCAGACCCTTTGACCCTAGCCCCACCCAAAGCCTTAAACATACCCACTTTTTAAGTCGGCTGTGGGACCCAGTTTTTAGGTAGTTCACTTATTAATATTCATTACTATATGAATCCATTATGTTATAGAGAATGTTATATTTGTTATATATTATATAACGCATATGTATACTGTGTGAATATTTATTATTGTTGGCAATTACTGCTTCCTCTATTCATTAATTCAAGTTTCAAACTCAATAAAATACCACGGTGACTTTTTCATACATTTTGTTAAAACATCAAGAAATAATGAACTATGAACAAATGGAAGGGCTTTGTCTCTTCTTTTTTATTTCTATATAGTTGAGCTTCTGTTACAGGTACAATTAAATTACACAAATTTTTTTTATTCTTTTAAACAATGTCTGTATAATATCTATCATGTAGAGAGCTTGTTAATGATGACTGTATAAATGTAACAAATGTGAACATAGTCATATTAGTAATAGTTTCATATTCTTGCTTGGAGGTTCAAAATGAAGGTTTGTGACTGGACTCTGGTAGTTTGGTGATAAAGTCACACTGTATTCACGCAGTGTCAAATATGACTCACAAAAAGGTTAATCCAGGGGCTAGAAAGGGAGATGACTTTTACCATATTGCCACATGAAGAAAACCTTTGCTTTGAATAGACATAGTACAGTGTAGTACAGAGAATTTCGGATTTCTTGTTAGAAAATTCAGGCCATCAGTGTTGTTCTCTTACCATAACAGTTGTTTAGCCTTGAATAACTAAGCTAAAATCAATGTCTCATCCCCTTCTTCTATTATTTTCTCAGTTCAAAGAGGTGGAGATAATAATACACATGCTGCATATTTCATGGCATTTGTTCACACACGAAAGCCCTTTACAGCTTAGGAGACTCCACTTGCATGTTCCCTGCTAGAAGCTGGTCTCTGCTATAGGTAGGAGTCCTTGGTGCAAACCCAGTTCTACCAAACACAAGATCTTTAATCTTGGGCAAGTTGCCTAACTTCAGTAATGACATCTGTAAAACAGGGATTGTAACACTACTAATTCACATGAGTATTTTGACAATAACCTGAAGTAATTAAAATGAATTTTTATCAAGGAATTTGGTACATTGTGTATACTCATTAAATAGTATCAAAAATTTACCCTATTCATCATTACAAACATCATAATTTCGGTATTTTTCAGAGTAAGTCTCCTCTTATCTAGCATATTTCCTTGCTCACAAATATTTATTAAAGTAAATAAACAATAGTCTGTTTGGAGAGAATTATACTGAATTTTGAATGTGCATATGGCTTTTATATATTGGAGTAAATGATTACCAAGAGTAGTTTAGTTTTGGGATCAATTATGTGTCACTTATACCAGTTGCAGGTTGTAGAGATTCTTCTTCATAATTATAGGAAAATTCATTTTTCAGCAGTCACAAAGACTATCCTACTGGGATAAAAAAATCTTAAGGGAATATTTTAAGTATTAAGATGTTTTTCTGATAGTAGTGTCTAAAAAACGAACTTACACTTTGTCAAGATAGAAATACTACAGGGTTTTAATTTTATCCAATGTAAAATAATTGGGAAATATGATAAATAAAATAATATATTTACTTCATATGCATAAAATCAATAGACCCCTTGAAGTAAAATTTGATTCATGATTATATATGCAAACATGACATATATCTCCCAGTGCAATTTCCAAGAAAACGCTGGACTTTAGGTCATTACTAACAGCTTTTAAATAAGAATCAATATAAGAGACATTTATTAAAGAGAAAATATGACAGACCAACTTGTGTCATTGTTTTTTGGGAAGGGCCTAACATCTTTATGGTTTTTTAATCAGTGATTGGTTTCATGAATAATTTTCAGTGTTCTTTGAGTGAGTATTTAGAAGTGAACAGATTCTTCTCAGGAAAAGAATTCTCAATGAAGTGCATGAAGCTTCCTCAAATGGTAACAATAATGAGATAGATTAGGGACCTTACTGCTAATGGAGCTTGGAATACCTGAAGATTTTCCTTTTCGGCCTTTATTCTACATCCTAGACATGAGGTTATGCAGCAATTAAAATTGAAAAATATAACACTTCTGTGAGTTTTATTCAACCAATATTTATAGAATTCCTATTATATTCCAGACACTATTCCTGATAGGAAGAAGGCAGTAAACACACTAGATAAAAGTCTCTCTCCTAATGGAGCCTATATTCTGGTTTACAATGTTCTTTCTTGATATTTATTTAAAGAAAAAATATTTTGACTTAGTCATCTCAATGAAATATAATTGGATGCTATTAGGAATGTTGCAGAATACATCAAATGTTAATTCACCCTTGTGTAGCTGTGTTAAATTGAATAAAATATTTATGTAAGAAAACACTAATACTTTGGCTTATTTCCAAATCTTCTTCACAGTTTGCTTTTGTATTTTGTAGTTTTCCATTTTCTATTTATTTAATTCAATCTGCTTGCTTTACCTGTAAAATATATTCAGAATTTGACTACTTCTTACCACATCCGTAGCAAAACATTCTATGTCCCATTGTCTCCTTGACACCACCCTCTCTTTTTCCTATCCCTCCCATGCATTCCATTCAACTGTATAGTCTTCAAATTCTATTGGAAATTGTATGCTAGCAAGAAATACCACATGGCCTAGGAATAAGAAATTCAGAAATTATAAGCTGTGAAGGAAACTTGGAAGTTAATTAGTTGATACTCTGCTGTTTTCAGTGAGGAAACTTGCGATCCAAGAACAACAGAGACTGGGTTACTACTTGCCAAGGTTTTTCAACAATTTCTGCAGAGGAAAAAAGAAATATCACATATGGCATGTACATTCTCTTTCCAAATTAAAGATGTATGATTCCTTGAAATAAGCCATGGTGCATTTCACATAAAAATTGTTTTGCTTTTTATATGCATAGAGTTAATGATTTCTTTAGCATGCTGCTTTGTCAGTCATTATATGGTGAAATACCAGGAGCTGCTTTCTTATACTCCAGAGTAACTAAGATGGATTCTACATCTCACCATATCAAAATCTGATAACCACTTTTGATCAAGAACACAGAAATCAAGAAAATAGAAATGTGCAAGAACCAAAATATTGAGATATCAGATTGGGTCTTCTGTACCACTAAATTCAAGCTTTTAATCTTGGGTTTCAGTAAAATTGAGGCACAGGTATTTTTGCTCTGAAAACAAAAACAAACATACCAAACCAAAACAAAACCTCCAGAAACTTAGAACATTAGAACAATTCTAGTTAAAGTAAGTATTCAATTCTTGATGAAAATCCATAAAATTTTAAATGATATTCTAAAGTTTAAAAAAATAATAGAAGTAGAGGTACGGGTGGGTGGGGCTGGGGAAAGTGGTGGCGGGAAAATGTTGACCAAAAAAAAAAAAAACTGAAACCAAAAAAATAGACAGTGGGAGGTTAAGAATAGCATAGGAAATTGAGAAGCCAAAGGACTGATATATACAACCCATAGAGAACAAAGAAGAGAGGAGGATGAGATGGGGTGCAGGGTGGAGGGGATAAAGGGGAGAAAAAATAGGACAAGCTCAGTGGTATAATCAATAAAATATACCCAAAAATAATAGAAGTAGTGAAAAAGATTTTTCTAGAGGGTAAGAAATGGATGCGACATATGATTTAATATGGATCTGGCAGCAGTTCTGGGTTCTGTGGACCAGGAAGATAAAGGAGAAGTACAAGCAACCAAGATATATAAACAAGTTGTCATTAGGGGATTTCTTAAGAATCCAAAACTCACAGTTTGTCCTTGCTAATCATTTATCTCAGAAGAGTTTTATTAAATCTGCAGGAATATTTTTACATAAAGGTGGAGTAATCAAGAAAAACTAAATTAAGTTCCAGGGAAGACTACATATTAAAAAGCATTTCCCTCAAATAAATTTAAGAATTAGCACTTAAATAGTTTAACTTTCATTGTCAAACAATTAAGTACTCCTCTAAGATCCTAGACCCTGAAAGAGTGGTAAGAAAAGAAAAGGAAGCGCAAGTAAATGACTGTGCACTTAGCATATTTATAATTTGTATATGTTAGATACCCAGGGTACAGTAGGTTCTCAAAATGGAAAGGCAGACCGGAGAGTGGGAAAGGTCAGGAATGTTTTTCTGAAATGGCATGGCTTATAGAAATGACTGTGGAGCATCTGCCTAGGAGAATCTGTCCTCTCTCCTTTTCTGTTATTGAATAGAGCACACTGCACAGAGATGACGCTGTCCCTCTGCTGCTAATTGTGCTCCTCTTATTTGCAGTCTGACAAATTGTCGGCTTTAGTGGAAATGGCTGGAAGTCTCTACTTTTCATGAAAGCAATCTTATTATTTCTCTAGAGTTTCATTTTATTAACTTTCAGACATAGATAAATGTAAAGAATTAATCATGCAATGTATCATGGTTAGCACATGCTTTTGATTTCAATAGATTTTTTTCAGAATATAAATTATTTTTAGAAAGACAGTCTATGAGCAATAATTATCAAAAATCTATCTTTATTATTTAAAACTTAATGTAGCAATATTTCTATCACATTGTGTATGCCCCCAGTTGATAAAGATAATGACAGTGTGATATATAAATATATTAAATAATGTTGAAACTAATACTATGGCCTGGATATTTTTTTTGTTATCACTTAGAAATTCTATGAGGACGTTTATAAAGTATACAACTTTGAGTATAGTATATTCAAGTGTTTCCTGGGGCTACATCAGCCTTTAGTCTGACCCTGATTTAATAACCATATTTACATGAAGACTAAGTTATTTTGTAGAACTGTTGAAGCTGGAAGTGAAGATGCCTATGACAGCGATTTTAACTCAGTGTGTGATCAAAATTTGAAATGTAGTGAAAAGACTTCAAGCAACTGTTTAATAGCATCAGACAACTGAATGTAATCAGTGCTAATATTACTAAAAAGTATGTTCAAATTTGGACAGAAAGTTTTTTAAATGCTTCTTTCAAAAATATAATTTATTTTCTTTGAAGAAATAAACACTTCTTTAGAACTGCTTTTCAGAAATGGTTGTATTTGTCTTTGCTGGGAAGTTTGCTATGTTGCAGTTGTATTTAAAGTATTATGAAAGTGTCAAGATATTTGAAAGTGTATATACTGCCACTGAATAAAACACATTAAAGGATATTTGTTCCCAAAGATAGGATACTTATAATTGATTTGCCTAAAGTTGTTAAAATTCATGTGGTGATTAAAACATGAGACAGTGACAGTTATTCATGCACAGGAGGCTTCATTAAATAAGTATACTGCTTTAAATGGATAGATAATATTCAGGTAACAATCTGGAGAAGGACATTGTTAACTCATTTTACTTATGAATTAATTGATTAGGTAAAAAATTCTACATTAAATAATAATTTATATAAAATGGATATGAGTGTGTTACACTATCTTATATCTGAAAGTGGATTCCATTAATATTTGACATCCACTTACTTGGTACCTGCTATATATGTGAGACATTTTACTAAGAGATAAAAGGATGAATAGGAGAGTTTCTTCCTTCAAGTTGATTATTTTTGATAGGGAAGGTAAACATAAATCATATAAATATCCATCTATACATTCATACACTAAGGGTAACATCAAATATTTGGATTATTATAAATGTCACTGTTATAAATTATGCCATGGAAAAGCATAACAGTATAAATTAAAGGCATCTATATTCACACATTTCAGTATTTGTTTATATGTTCATAAAGATTAATGTAAACCTATATTTAACCAAATGGTTACATATGTAGTCATCATAACTACAGTGTGTTTTTATTGTTTACAGTCTCTTTTTTTTCTCCTCCTTACCAGAGGTCGTTGGGGACTACTTGGGCTAATGTCGGTGTACTGTTTCCTCTATAAGCCTGTGCACTGCAGGTATTTATCTCTGGATATCTGATGGTGTGCAAAAGACTTGGATTACAGCAGATTTAGCTCTTGATGTGTTTAAAGTCGCTTAAGTTTCGGTCTTTGTAATACAAAGTTTATATCACACACACATACTCTCTCTCATATTTCTCTCCTATAGTGGTTGTTTAATGTTGAAAAACAGGCTCACACTCTTTTGGTTACAATGGTTGATTTGAAAACAGGCAATACAATGCTGTGCTGTGTTTTGTTTTTTAATGGAGTAAATAGATGTTGCCCTTGAGCGTTTACATAGTAAGGATGTTATTCTGAAGAGATCTTTGTAGGAAACAGATTTTGCTAGCTTTTCAAGTTGAACAAATCATCACAAATATAAAACTGTTAACTAATATTGTCTTTCATTGAATCATTGAACCAAAAATCTTTCCTACTTAACATGTTTCACATGTATATCTTTACTATCTGGTTTTAAGTTGACTAAGTGAATTGGTTGTAGTGGTGGAATCAAGAACATTAAATTTAGAAAAAGAGGGGTAAACCTGATATAATATTGCAGAACCAAATCAGACAAATTCATTTAAAAATTTGCTTAATATTTAATTTTTAATATAGACACCCCCCAGAGAGATTTCATGTAGCTCTTTCAATCATCTATCTACTGGGGAGTTCTTTTACTTCTTTTTTAAAAAAAATATTAGATTTAGTCGTTTCAGAAGCTTATGTAGAATTTGGGATCTCACTGGAATATGTTGTGATCTCTCCTAAATATTTCTATTTGATTTTCTGTTCATTTTATAGATGAGGTAGCAAAGTGCTGTTGAAAGTGGGGAAACTCACATCTGGACAGAAAGTCATGAAAACATCAATCTACTAAAATCCTATTTGCCAAATATTTCAGATGTAAAAACAGCAATTTTTTCTTCTTTTTAAAAACTATTTTTATTTGTTTTGTACAAGTTCACTAAATAAAAATGTTTTAAATTTGATATGAATTTACTAAAGCCAAATTCAAAATAAACATACTCAGACCAAGTTTAATATATTTACACACTTTTAACACCTAAGACATTTTATTGTTTTATTGATTATTCTTTTATATAGATTTATTTATTTGTATTATATTTAAAAGAATAAACTAGTGCTCTAAAATAAAAATTGGAGAACTAGACACTGACTCATTCTATCTCAATATCCTAAAATAAAAATTAACATGCAATGCAAATTTAAATATTTCATGAACTTTTCATCTGATAAATGTGAGCCCTCTAATTTTTTTCAAATGAATGAAATCTGGCTATAACTCTTTTCAGGTAAATGTAATAGTATTTTGTACAAAGAATTGGAAGATTGTATTGTAGGTTAGGGCTTAACATTGTGACCATAAGTTATTTTTGGCATCAGGATCTCTTCCTTATTTTTGTCATTAAAATGTAGAGAGGTTGAAATGTGCAAGCTATATGTTCTGAAAATTTAAGCTTCCTCTGTGAATCTTCAAGGCTGATTCTGGCTCTGCTTCTAGTTTTTTAAATATATAATAAAGTACTGCAGGAGTGTGCTCTAGTGTTTTTTTTTCCTTCTAAGCATATTTATTTTATTTTATGTTTCTCATGTTTTTAGAATAAGGTATATTTTTAAAGATATATACTATTTTAAAGTCTACCAAAAACTCACATTTTTCAAAAGTGACAAAGATGTTTTCTTAACATACCTGCTTTTAAGTTTTTGTGACTCAAAATTAAGTTGGGGCAAGGGTAAGTGATATTATTATTTGATACACAAATTATGTCTACAGCTTACCATATGCAGACCTATAGTTGACAAGTTTATCGTCAGAGGAGAGAAACAAGAGCAGTTGTTTAGATTGTATTTATACACAGTTAACTTCAAAATGTTACTTTTAAGGGACAGAACAAGATAAATATGAAAAATCAAAATGTCTTATCATAGTATGACCTAGTGCACTTGGGTTGCTACAACAAGAATAGCATAGAATAGATACAAACAAAAGAAATGTTTTCTGTACAGTCTGGAGGCTGGGAAGTCCAAGGTCAAGGTGCTAGCAGGTTTGTGCCTGATGAGGGTCCACTTTCTGGTTTATAGATAGATTTTTTTTTCATTGTATCCTCACATATGGAAAGGGACAAGGGAGTTCTGTGAGGTCTTTTGTTAGGGGCACTAAACCCATTCATGAAGGTTGACACTCGTGACTTAGTCACCTCCTAAAATCTCCATCTCCATGCAGTTTGGAGACACAAACTTTTGGTTTATATGTAGCATGGTCACTAAAGAAGAACATATGATATCTCTTCTATACCATGCCACCAAAAAGAGTGTCATACAAAGGAAAAGAAATACTGAAAAAAAATACTGGAAAGTTTGAGCTCTAGGATCTAGTCCTTGACCTGCACGTGTGTAGATATGTTTTGTTACAACCGAGCTGCATACTTTCTCTTAACCAGAGTCCTCATCTGGGAAATATACTTGTTAGCCCCTGGGATAATCCTTAAGATTTCATCCAGCTCTAATATTTCATTTTGTTAATTTGATAATAAACCAATATAACATGAAACATAGATAGTCAAGATATCATAAAAAATTATGGTGATATATATGAAGATTCATGGATTTTTTCCATCATGAAAAAATGTATTAAAGTTTTACATTTTAATTATCCTTTCTAGAATCCTATCTAAAATATATACATTATTATTATTATTATTATTATTAATTGCTGCTGGAAGTTAACAAAACTTGATAAATTTACAGCATGTTAAAAACCATGTTATGATTTGGCAAGCCTTTTTTGTAGATATAAGGACCCTATAGTAATTTTTTTTCAAATTTTAATTGTGAGCTACAGTTATCTATAAATACATATGCATACATGCCTACTTTTGGGGTTTCCAGGAACATATTGTAAAGAATATTAACAATCACTTTATATTTTCTCATGCAGTGAATATGTGCTAGAGCAACTTCTTATGGTGAGAGAAATGATAGATTGCACTGTGGTTTCATTAATTTCATGTTTTCCTTAAGCACCGATACAAAAAAGGACATGAATTAACAAACAACAAGTTTCACTGAAGGTCAAGTGATATTGGAATATGTTAGGTAATGTGGCCAGATTTGATAACCAAATTTCCAACTTAGAAAAGTTTTAATAAAAACTACGGTTTGTTGCTCAGATAAGCTAGAGGAAGAATGAAGAACTCGATTGTCCACCATCAATCCATTTCATTAAATTCAAGAATTTGAAAGCTTTAAGATGAAGAGGAATAAAGGTAAGAGCTGAAGGCCATAGGCCTTCCAATTAAAAACAGAATTAGGAGCTGACATCAAACTAGAGAAACCTTAACTTAAACATGCTAGTTCCTAATGTTTTGGAGCCCCCTAAGAGTGGAGTTTTATTAATAGGGAAGAACTTGCTCTGCATAACAGCCATGTCCCATTGGTACACATTTCTAAAACATATAACTTAGTCAAATATCACTTATTTCCATTGTCACAGATAATTAAATGTCTAGAGGCTTCCAATGATATTATTAACCCTTTGAAATAAGTCATTGTGTTGAATGAACAGTGGCAAAGTCCGTAAAGCACTTGGGTGGATTTTTACATCACTGGAAAGCCATCAGGCAAGAGATGGTAGTCCTGCTAAGCAGATGACTGACATTAAAGAGGTTTATTACTTCAGAAAATGCCAACTCCATGTAACAATTTACTGAATGTCTCCGCCACTAGAAAGGTCAGTGTGTAAGATGTGACTAATATTATTGTCAGCTCACATATTTCAATGCATTTCATTTGCACCTTTTGTTTGGTATATATTGGGTGAGAGTAGGACTATTTTTCATTCACTGGAAAAAGCAGAAAAGGGATAAAATCTATTTATAATCACAATGTTTTATCAAATTCATTTAACATTAATTGAATCAAACTTATTTGCTTTATTTTGGTAACTTTCTTTTGAAGTGTTTAAGGTTACACTATTAGTAACCAAAAAACCCTCTTGAATAAGATATCGTGATGACATATTTTACATACCTAAGAATAATTTCTCTGGCGTCCCTGCATCTAGATAAGTGTCTACCTTTCAGTTATGGAGGTTTTAAATGCCCGGTTTGGAATGGAAGGAAAAAATTTTTACCTACAGCTAACATTTCTTAAAAATTCTTTCATAGGTAATTATATAAATTTAAGACCAAAGAACTAGATAAATACCTGTTGTATTGGTAAAATTCCTGGCATATTATGGTTTTACAATACATATAAGATGAATGGAGGAAGAAGCAAGTGATAGGTTAAAAAAAAGCACCAAGTAAAATCTATGGGCTTTTATTCTTCCATGTGAATCCTGGGCAATATTAGGTCCAGTACATTAAATCGGTATAGCCTATTTAGTTTCTTCCACTTCAAAGTCTCCAATTCACATTAACCAAAGAGAGTGATCACTGATGCTATATGATCCTAAAACCCCTTAAGTCCCTGGAAGTGTTGCCCCAGTAGGGAATGGAAAATTATCTTGAAGTGTGAGTATTCTTGAAAGAAAGGATGATATATTCTTTGGCAGACAAGTTGCTCTAACATCCAGTACCTGAAATTGTCTTTCCTACAGACTGTCCCCTCAGTTTTCTATCTGAATAGAACTTTAAAACTTTGTAACATATGAAATGGTAACTCTACTTGAACTCCAGGACACTGGCTTACTCTGAACAAATTGTTTCTTCCCACTGTAAGAAAGTTGTTTGACCCTGAAATATGACAGATTAAAGTATAGCAGCATATGGTGATTTTTTTTTTTTTTAGAAAAAGCAAAATGTATATATCCTAGGAATAAAATGTCTGCTACATTAATGCAGTTGACCTCTGGACATAGTCTGTCCTTAGATAGTGACTACTATGTCATTTATCCCAAACAAAGAAACATTTCAAAGGAGGCAAGGGAGGTTAGTGGCATTTGTCACAGGGATGTGCATAGACATCTCAGGTAATTTCTTGAGCCTCTGAAGTATTGAGCTATCAGTTTAAATTTTCTCCTGCCATTTCTGCATTGACTAAAGAAGGGGAGGGATTATTAAGGTCTACAAGGGAATATAAAAATGAGATCAAATGATGTATATTTAGAAAAGAAATTTTTAAAAAGTAAAAGTAAAATAGCTTTTAATTTTAGACAATAAACCTGGCATTTCATAAGTTCTCCTTAACAGTTATTTTACATATGTTAAACATTTCCTCCTCAAGTTATATTTTCTGCTGTATTTTAAAGAATTCTAAGGTAGAATTTTTGTATATATTTACATGAAAATGAACTATGTATGTGAAGTAAAATACACATAACCTAGAACTTTAGGTAATAGTATACACGCTACTAAGAAGCTATTGGATTCTGAAAATAATTCGACAAGAAACATCATGTCTCGTGGTTAAAATTCAGGACGTACTAGTGTGGTAGATGGTATATGGAGGGTAATTATTGTTAATTCTTCCTGATGCAGACAATACAGAAAGAGTACTGGGATTTAAACTATGAGACTTCAGTTCTTGGTCAATCTGCCATTTCCTAGTTATGAAATTATAGCTGTGTGAATTATAGTATCTGATAAATCTTTTAAATGAACACATTAAAATGAACAGTATCTGAAATCTTATCAATAGTATCTTTAATTTTAATCTCTTGAGAATGGGACCAAAACACAGGCTAAAATCAAACTTGGTAGTGACTTTTCATTACACATATACATATTTTTTTCTATTTTGAATCCCATTTCTCCACTACTATAAACATGTGTTGGGAAAAATTTTTTAAAGCTATGTGTACATATATTTTATTGGTTAGTGACATATCTGAACCCACCAAATAAGCATTTTATTAAAATATTTGGTGAGAGTTGATTAAACACAGATTTCTCATTTTCAACTCATTGGACAATATCATCATACTCTGGTATTGAAATGATGCTGGCATGTCTTCAGATTATTTTAAATGAGAAACACAAATGGTAGAAGTGGGAGTGTAAATGGTAGAATTAAGCAATGATACCGATTCCCTCTCTGGTAAGTCCTAGTGATAAGTTAAAATTTTTAATGAAAGGTATTTAGTGGTAAAAGATTGGACCAGATATCAATTTAGAGTCTCTCAGCTCCAAACCCTTCTTCCCCTCTCTTGTGAAGCCTGTACACACTTTTGCCTTTCTAGTTGATATATTGTAAGGCTTTACTTAATTTTTATTTCTTTTTTAAGAACAAGAGCTATATGTAGGCTGATAATGGCAAGAAGGCACCTCCCTCCTGGTTGGGTGCTGCTCCCATATTTCATTTAGTGCAGGACTTGAGGCCTGAGGGCTCTCGCTGTGAGCCCTCATAGACGAGGTTTAGCCTCACTGTCTTTCACAGTAGCTATGCCCTTCCTTTTAAGCCATACTCTCCCCAGCTGCCTGGCTGCTTTGACAGATGACTGTCATTCATCATCAGGAAACTGGCTGCCCAGTACGTGGTTCCTTCTAAAGAAAGTCCAGCAGCTGCGCCTTCAGGCAATTGTCTCACCAAGAGGCAGTTTGCTTCTGCAGACAAGTTCACATCTGCCCACGTCCTTTGGCAATGGCAGACCATTTCTGTGGGTCAGAACTGTAGTGGGTAATAGCCTACATTCTCTGGAAAGCTTCTTTGCTGGTGGCAGAGGCTTTCCCCTTATGTAGGGATATTCGTTTCAAAGGGTTTGAAATCTCTGCCTCGGGTGTAAGAACCTCTCCTAAATCCTCAGTTTTCTTCGTGACCCGGTGTCCTTCTCCTACTAGTAGTAGGATGCATCTATTTGCACTTGTTAATTCTGGACCTCTTAGAGTCCCCTTTAACATTTTTAGTAGCTAATGCTTTTGTAAGTTAATGATTCTTTATAATAAGCTTTCCCTCTTTAAATTACTGTTGTATTATTGTTTGTCTCCTGAAAGACCCAGATTGATATAAAGCTATGATGAAAATCTTTTTTTTTCCCCTGCTAAAAGCTTTATTGTTTCCATTTGGTCCAATGCATTGGAGAGGGCTTCAGGTGGTTAAAAGGCTGCTTAGTGGTTGCAGAGAGAGGATCAGGCAGAAGCCAGACTCCAGGGGGATGCAGAAGGACCCCTCAAAGTCTTCTGACTCCAAAAACCCCTAGTCATGTTTGAGGGAGAGTCTCTCGAAGAGATACCCACCCAGCTCTGCCTGCGGGCCAACCAGCCTGCAGAGGTTAGCCGTTCATCTTCTTGATGAGTTTTACCTCCTTTCCCAGGAAGTGGTTCTCCAGGAAGTCACAGAGATGAGGGATCTGTGCAGGTAGAACCCAGTGCATGCAGGTCCCACAGGGCCTGCCTGGTTCAAGTTATTCTCCAAGGCCATGGAGGCTTCTGTGGCATATTGAATTCTACCCTACTCGTCTTGGGAGGCTTCAGCATGTTCTGGAAGAGAATGCAGCTGCCACTGTGCTGGTTTTGCATCTTTAAGAGATGTTTGGCCCCCTCCTGCTTCTTCTCGACCAACTCGTGGAAGAAGCGGCCCATACCCTCCAGAGCCACAGGGTCCCAGTGGAAATAGAAACCTAGAGAGAGAGGAAGGTGTAGGAGGGCTACAGTTGCAGGTTGACCAGGCAGTTGACAGGACCCCCACCTCAGTGGAATGGTTCTGATGAATGTGAGAGCTCAAGGTTGTTTGGCAGTAAGGAGTTCAGGTAAAAAGGTGTTGGCTAGCCTTTGAGGTTGAGGATGGCTGAGGATGCTCTGAAGGTGGGGACTGGAAAGAAGATTAGTATGTGGTTAGAGGCTAGAAGAAGGGGCATCCCTGGGTCTGTTCTGTCCAAATCTTGTTGAAGCAAGAAACAGATCTGGGAGAGCACCAAGGGTACTGCCCAGATGGAGGTTTTAAGGCTGGATCTTTGGAGGGTGTGGTGCTCACCAAGAAAAAGGTGGAGGCCTTCCCAGCAGAGGGAGCAGTAGGAGCAAATGCGCAGTCTCTTTGGATGGGCCAAAAGGCTGCATTGTTGGGGACAGATGGAAAGGGCGGTGGGTGAGAGTGGGGGTAGGAAATCAGGAAGATCCAGGCCGGACTGCAACATTAGTTTTGTGCCATGCTATAGAGCAGTGGTTCCAAAACTTGAGCGTGGGTCAGAATCAACGAGAAGGCTGTTAAGACTCAGGTCACTGGACCCTTCTTCTAGAGTTTGTGATTCAGTAGGTCTGGGAGGGGCCCAGAGACTTAATTTCTAACAAGTGCCTAGGGAATGCTACTGGTTTAGGGGACACATTTTGAAAACCACTGCTACAGAGTCTGGATCTTCGAGCAACAGAGTGTGTATGCAAATGAAGAGAGGAGTGTGGTAGAATCAGACTTCCATGTTGGGAGGAGCATTCTGACAGAAATCGTGGAGACTGGGTACTCAGGGGACAAGGAGGTCAGTAAGGTGTTGGTAGAAGTAAGTGAACAGATGATAGGTGAGGTCTGGACTAGGTGGGTGTCATGGGGTGGACATATGGGAGGTGGAAGGTGGCGTTGGGCTTTTAGCCTGGACTATGGGCTGTGTCACCAGACTCCTGATGGCATATGATGAAAATCATTGCTTTTATTCAGTCATTCAGTGTTCATATTATTTGAAGTATAAGTAAAAAAAAATGCAGCAAGTCTATGAAAGTTAGGAAAAGGATTTGAACTAAAGTACACAAGACTACTGAAAAAAAATTGCCAGAGAAAAAAAACATACTATTAGGCATTCTCATAGCTTATTGAGAAGTTAGTACCTCTCTTTCACCTGCCAAGAGCCAGTGTGGGCATATAGGGCTTAGGCAATGGACACATGAATTAAATATGTCATTTATATGTACAACTATTTTAATGTTAAAATGTCCAAGTAATTGTGAGATTTTTGATAATTCCATTAGTATAATTTTTTCTTCTGACCATGTGCTGACCATTTTGCCTCCTTATAATGAAGATAACAGGGCAGAGTATAAGAATGATCTGGTTTAGTGTGTGTGTGTGCAGGAGGGAGGGAGAGTGGGAGAGAGAGAAACTTATTAATTAAGTTTGATGTTTATGTTTCATTAATTGCCATACCTACCAGCAAATTACCATAGAAAAGAATTTGAACAGAAATGAACTAGATTGTGGTTATATATCCTGCGAATTTTAATTCCTTTACCTTTTCTTGTTCTCAACCTGATTTTCACTAACACCCTGTCTACTTTTCTTTTGTATCTAACCTCTGCCCATGTTAAAAACTAGAATATCCCTAGTAGATGTTGAAGCTGAACTTCTGAGCCAACTGAAGTAACTTGTGGCTAATAAAATATTATAAAATTTTAGAACTGAGAGAGACCTTATTGCCTATTTAAATCCAAATTTCGTAGAAAAGAGACATAACGCTAAGCGAGTTAAGAACTCAAATGTGAAAAGAGGGTGACTTGACTTAGAAATGGGTAATTCAAATTCCTAAGGCAGTGTGAATTTCATGAGCTTTGTTTCCTGCCTATCATGGACTCTTAATGATGTCAACAGGCCTCACTCTCAAAGTTCAACAGGATTTTGCTCAGAAAACAAAATTAACCAGATAAAATAAATTTTTATTCTTAATTCTGTAATACCAAAAAGATGTTAGTGTAATGGTTTTAGATTGAAAGAATTCTTTCTTTGTTTCCTTGGTAATCTTCAAAGCATTTATTCCTTCATTTAAAAGCAATTATTGAATGGCCTTAATGTTGGCTTGGGGGAGGGGAAAGGAAAATGAAGAGAAAGAAGCAGAAATATTTGTCCTTGATTTCAAAAATTCTAAAATCTTTATTTTAAACAGCATAAGCATATGTGATTGCCATTAGTACATTTAAAATATTATAATTCTAAGTAATAAATTATATGAGACATACATTCTAATCAGGGAGAAAATAAAGACATAATTATACTGTGGTAGATTTAATGTGGAAATTTATTAAGAAGGCTTCATAAATTTGTTAAGAGGACAAAATCTAGTGGAAGGTTTTCCAAACAATAAAACTTGTATGAAGTAAGGAAGAGTGAATTATTAAAAGTGATAGATAAACAAATGTGGTTGAAATAGTAATTAATAGCTTTGGAAAGTAATTTGAAAAGGTAAACATCTATCTGCAGTATAAAAACACGTGGATAAAAGCCAGCGTGTATAACACAATTCTGTTAAACAGCTCGCTGGCTAGGTAAACAGAACTGCCTCTGTACCCACACACAAAGGCACACTTCCTTCCTCTGTGCACTGTTTGAGGCAACCCGTGTCACAAAGGGTAGGTGGCCTGTCTCTGAAGACTGATTTCCTGGCTCAGTTTTCATATCCACCTCTTGGAGTGACCTTGGCAAAAATCATTAAGCCCTCCACACCTCAAGTTTTCTCATGTGCATGTGGAGGTAGTCTTACTTATAATGTCACTGCATGGATGAAATGAGTGAACTTCTGTAAAATTTAGCATAGCAACAGTTACTCTATTAGAATCCAATTAATGTTAACTATTTTTAGTAACATACAGAGAAAATATGAATTTGAGAGAATGGTTCAGTTCATTTAAGTTAATCACCAAGTTTTCAAAATGACGGACTTTAAAAACTAGATTATGGATGAGATTGCATATCTAGTCCACAAATAAACCTGCTTGAACAAGAAAGGTTGTAAAAGCATATTTCAGCATTTAAGAAACCAAAAAAAATGATATCCACAAAAATTCACAGTCCTTGGTGACGGTGAGCTGGGGCTGAGAAGCAGCTGCTCCCTGTTGTGAGGGTGTGATTTTTTGTTGTCATTGTTTACACGTGTCCCAAACCACCAGTTATTGCTTTTCTGCTACTGAGTTTTTGTCATTTATTTTTCATTACCTGCCTGATCTCAGCAGGCCTTTAAATTTGCCACCTCCAGTTAATCTAATCATGGAGGCTCTACCAAGTGAAGATCTACATCCAACTAGTGAGGGGAAAAATACACAAAAAGTATGTCACAGAAGAAGGAATACTACTGTATAAAATTTGAAGCTACATTTATATTTGAATACAACATCCCCAGAGGTAACTTTAGTTCTTTCAGTTTTATATGTTGCTTATAAAGTATGCATTTCAATCAGGATATAAGATGATGCTACCATAAATAATTCATGTCGGTAATCCACTGTACAGTGCACACTATAAAAAGTTAAGTGATAAAGTATGTAGAGTGATCATTTACATCTTGGACAGCCTAAAAGCATCGAGCCAATCATGCAATGATTGTTATTTACAACAGAATGACAATGTGTACCTCTGCCTACATTGATTAGCACAAAGGACACCATTTCTTCTTATTCTTATAATCATTTGTAGGAATTTAATTTTCTGGTGAGGCAAAACAAGAAAAAGAATTTTTATGAATGTATGTTTTCTGAAAGTTGGCCTCTTTAATTGGTTAGCTGCATGAGGGCATTCTAAGTGTCCCTAATTCAGAAGATATAAATTGGGTGGCCTAATTCTTTACTTATGAAAAATTTAAAGTTATTCAGAAGTCAGCTACTGATATATTTTCTGGCCTTGTTGTCACATACAAACACATCTAGATTGTTTGAGGGCCAAGAGTAATAAGCCAAAGAACAATTTATGAAGATGAATGATCATTCAAATAAGATGTATCAATGGAATGAACACTTTTTCTTAAATACCAAATACACACACACACACACACACACACACACACACATCATGACAGTTTCATGGTCATGATATAGCTGTTAGAAAAAAACAGGTCAGTTATATACTATTTTGGAGGGGGAAATACATGTAAACAATAAATCAATTAAGAAATTAAGTAGTGAATCAGTATGTACAGAGCTATATATTTTTACAGGTGGTAGTACTGATAGTTTTTACCTGTCTATAGACTGTGGTTATGAAGAGTACCTTTTAAATCTTAAAACATGTTTTGTATGGGTCAGGAAAATCTATCAAATGACTTAAATGGTATACACATAAAAATGAGCCATTGTTCTTTCAGTTGTAAATTTAGAAAGAAAATACACTTTAAGAGCTAGTGGTATTAAAACTCATTTGTGTCTAACACAATTTCATGTATTTTTTGATAGAAAATCTTTTCTGATGGTGAAAAGAGGTCAGAGGAATGTTTTTGGAAGGTAAGGCATATTTTAAAAAATGAGGAGAGATAAAAACAATCTGTACTAAACATTCTTAGAAATATTTTTCCCATGAATACCTATTCGCATTCATTACTTATCTCATTGAATGATACATTCCTGAATATACAACAAAATAAACTGGTAGAGGAATTTAGTTCAACATCATTATTTTTTAGATCTGCTAGTCTACGATTCTATTTGCGGATGAAGCTGAGAATAAGATAAATAATTTGGGGCATAGGGAAGCAAAAAGCAACCAATCAGAACAACAAAAGGAAAAAAAAAAGAAGCCAAAAAAATGAGTGTAGTATAAACAGCCATTGGGTCAACTTTAAGAGGTTCAAAATTTGCATCATAGGGGCGTCAGAAGGAGAAGAGCAAGAGCAAAAAATTGGAAATGTTTTTGAAAAAAATAATGAGAGAAAACTTTCCTAATTTTGTGAAGAAAATAGACGTGCAAGTTCAGGAAACCCAGAGAGTCCCAAACACAATGGATGCAAAGAGGCCCATTCCAAGACACATCATAATTAAAATGTCAAAGGTTAAAGATAAAGAGAGAATATTAAAAGCAGCAAGAGGAAAGCAGTTATCTACAGGGCAGTTCCCATAAGACTGTCAGCTGATTTCTCAAAAGAAACTTTGCAGGCTAGAAGGGATTAGCAAGGAATATTCAGAGTCATGAAAAGCAGGGACCTACAGCCAAGATTGCTCTACTCAGTAAAGCTATCATTTAGAATTAAAGGGCAGATAAAGAGCTTCCCAGACAAGAAGAAACTAAAAGAGTTCATCATCACCAAACCATTATTATATGAAATGTTAAAGGGACTTATTAAAAATAAGAATATCAAACTTATGATCAATAAAAAGGCAATAAATACATATCTATGAATAATTTAATCTAAAAAAACAAACTAAGCAAACAAGAACAGACACAGAAACATGGATATGGGGAGTGTTTTGATAGTTGCCAGATGAGAGGAGATATGAGAGAATGAGTGAAGAGATGAGGGGATTAAGAAGTACAAATAGGTAGTTACAGAATAGCCATGGGGATGTAAAGTGCCATATAGGAAATGGAGTTGCCAAAGAACTTATACACATGATCCATGGACATGAACAAATTTGTGGGGATTGTCTGAGGGAGTGGGGGTGCTGGATGGAGGGTGGCAAAGGGGTAAAAATCAGGACAACCGTAATAGCATAATCAATAAAACATAATTAAAAATGAAAATTAATGAAATATTTGTGTTAACATGTAATGTTTTCATTGCTATTTCAAAATGAATTAGTAAACATTTAAAAAATTCCAAATAAATAAATAAATAAATAAATAAATAAAAGTTTTATATATGGGGTGGACAAAGTAGGTTAATAATAATAATTAATAAATAAAAATAATATAAGAATAAACTTCACATTTCACATACCACTTTAAGACTACTTTTGTCTGACCCCTGTATTTGTTGCTAGATTTCATCATTAAACCGTAAGATGTAAAGAAACGTTTAAGCATAAAAGAAAAATTAAAAACATCTAAAGTCACTGAATTCTATTTCCTATTATATTTCTTTTAATTTAAAATAATTAAGCTTTATTACATTAAAAGAAAATATATTTCATGTAAAATATTTTAAGTATGTTATGCATTCCATTAATATTTGTTGAGATATTTCTATGTCCTATTCTTTGCCTAAGGTAAATGGATTATGAAGAAAAATAAGAATATTTCAAATCATTCAAGGATAAATGGGTTATTTGGGGACATATTATGGTAAACAAATATTTGCAACAATATAAAGAAAGTACTGAGAGAAATGTTCACACTCTGTTAGGAAATAGTGATAATAAAATGACTAATTGAACAGAGCTGGGGAAGACTTCACAGAAAGGAGAACATCATATAGTTTCTTTGAGGAAGTATTAGGAATCAGTGCCTTTCATGGCTAAAGGAAGGAACAAACAAGTAAATAACAAATAAAGGAGAATATCATGTATAAAATTTGGACAAATATTACAAAATGCAGTGCAATGCACAGAATGCAAAATATATACATAGACATAATATACTGTGTATATGTTTCCAGAAGTTAAAATTCTCAACTTTATTCAGAGATCTCATTTTTAAAATATCAAGTATCAATATAGTTTTTTACTACAACCTTAATTTTGGAAAGGAATTTAATCATCTTATTTTCATGATCTTATTCATTAAAAAGTTTTTATATATTATATATTGCATACACATAGTATATATTGCATTCTGTTGAATTATAACTTTCCTTGTCCTTTTTTACATTTCTGCTTCTGCACAGAAGACAAATGATCTGGTATTAAAGAGCATATAGTTCTTTCACTATTTTCTATATACATTATTATAAATTAATTCCAGAATCACCTATTAAAGCCTTTCCATGAACCAGACATTGTGCTAGATGCTAAACAAATTTTGAGTCAAAGGGAATAAATTAAGACTATCAAAAGAAAACCATATGCTGGGCAAATACATTTGCAAATCACATGTATCTGCTAAAGCATTTGTATCAAAAATATACAAAGACTCTTAAAACTCAACAATAATAAATTGATTAAAAAATGGGCAAACAACTGAGTAGTCAGCTCACCAAACAAGAAACACAGGTAGCAAATCAATGTATAAAATGATGCTCAGCATCATATGCCATTAAGGAAATAAAAATTAAAACAATGAGATACGACTATCCTTGTATTTGAATAGTCAAAATCCAAAACACCGAGGTCACCAAATGATGATAAGAATATGGAGCAACAGGATCCCTCATGTGCTGCCGATGAGAACGAAAAATAATATAGTCACTTTGGAAGACAATTGAGTAGTTTTTTATAAAACTAAACATAGTTTGACAATAAAATCTAGCCATCGGACTCACAGGTATTTGCTTAAATGAGTTGAAAACTTATGTATACACATAAACATGTAAACAAATACTTATAGCAACTTTATTAAAATTGTCAAAATTTAGAAGCAACCAAAATGTCCTTCCACAGAGGAGATAAACAACTGTGATATATTCATAAGATAAAATATATTTAGTAAATCTTGGAAAAGCTCTGAGCTTCTGTATTTTTTTGAAGCTCACAAATAATGCCCATCCCTGTAAATTGTTTTTTATTTCAATTAGCATATCCTTCATTTCTGACTGGATCTTTTTTATGCTGTTGCTGTCCTCACTAAGTTCCTTGAGCATCCTTATAAGCAGTGTTTTCAACTCTGCATCTGATAAATTGCTTATCTCCATTTTGTTTACCTCTTTTTCTGGAGTTTTGATCTGTCCTTTCATTTGGGCCATGTTTCTTTGTCTCCTAATTTTGGCAGCCTCTCTGTGTTTGTTTCTATGTATTGGGTAGAGCTACTTTGACTCCGTGTCTTGGTAGTATGGCTTAATGTAGTAGATGCCCTGTAGGATCCAGTGGCATAGACTCCCTTAGCACCCAAGCTGGGTACTTGGTGTTCATCCTTCATGTGGACTGAGTACACTCTCCTCTTGTAGTTGAGCCTTGGTTGTTATTGGAAGGGTCAGCTGGAGTGATTTACCCAGGCCAGCCAGCTGCAACGATTGGTTGTGATAACTTACCATTAAGCCCTGCTGTCTGTGGAAGATAAGCTGTGCAGGGGCAGGGCGGTGGTGCTCTGATGTGGTCTGTAGTTGTCCACTTGGTGCGCTGGCCCTGGGGTTTCCTGGGTGGTGCAGACCAAGTTCAGCCCCCACCAGTGTTTTGCCCAGAGATGCCCTGCCTGAGATATAAAGCAATCTGAGATGGCTACTACTTGTGCTGAGTTTGGAGATTCTTAGGTGAGCCAAGCTGTGAATCTAGGCTGGCTGCTGTTAGTGCCAGTCCTGGGGCTCACTGGGGACAGCCGTTGCTTGTTTGAAAGGATTTAGGAAGTTATGAAGCATGAGCCAAGACCAGCCTTTCGTATGGGAAAGTAGCTCGTTTGGGCCGGTAAGCTGGGTGGGGCGGAGTCTCTAAGGATCTCCAAGGTTGGGTCAAGCAGTATTAGCCAGGTTGATGGAGTTTCAGATATGGCACTAGCTTGCTGGCTCTGTAGGGGGATGGTTTAGAAAAGGGACAGTAGCCTCTGCTCACCTTGATGCCAGACACTTTAGTTCTTCCATTTTGACACTGGTGCCTTTCAAGCTGCTACCCTGGTGCTGGAGCTTAGAGGAAGTGAGTCTCAGTAGGTAAGTCCATGTGTGGATTCTTTAAGAAGAACTGGTTGGGGCTCCAGCAGTTTCTTCCACTGAGTCTATCCCCATTGGTTTGTAGCCGGATGTTATGGGAACTTATCTTACTGGTACTGGAACCCTGAGATAGGGGGCCTGAGATACCTCCTGAATTTTTATCCACCACATGTGAGTGAGAAACCAGCCTATTCCACATCTGCGCCTCTCCTACCAGTCTGGATGGATATGTTTTTTAAAAAAATTCTGTGGTTGTCAGACCGCCATTAAACTTGATTTCTGATGGTTTGAGTGATGGTGGTTCTATATTTTAGTTGCAATTTTGATGTGGCTGTGGGAAGAGGTGAGCCATGTCTGCCATGCTGCCATCTTGACTGGGAGGTCGTATATAAAACTTTTAAATGTACCTATTTAAACAAGTTTTTTTTTATTGTTGTTCAGTTACAGTTGTCTCCATTTTTCTCCCATTTCTCTCTTCTGCCCTACCCACACTCTACCTTACACATTCAATTCTTCCCAACATCGTCTTTGTCCATGGGACCTTTTTTTAAAAATTAAAATTAAAAAACAATTATTTTATTGTTGTTCAAGTACAGTTGTCCCCATTTTCCTGCCACCACTTTCCCCTGCCCCACCCATTCCCACTGCCCACCCTCAATTCTTCCCCCTTTGGCTTTGTCCATGGATCCTTTATACATGTTCCTTGACTTGACCCTTCTCCTTCTTTCCCCATTATCTCCCTCCTCCTTCCCCTCTGGTCACTGTCAATTTGCCCTTTATTTCCATGTCTCTGGTTCTATTTTGCTTGCTTGTTTGTTTTGTTGATTAGGCTCCACTATAGGTGAAATCATATGACATTTGTCTTTTACTGACTGGCTTATTTCACTTAGCATGATGCTCTCTAGTTCCATCCATGCTGTCACAAAAGGCAGGAGCCCCTTCTTTCTTTCTGTTACATACTATTCCATTGTGTAAATGTACCACAGTTTTTTTATCCACTCATTTATTGATGGGCACTTAGGATGCTTGCAGCACTTGGCTATTGTAAATAACACTGCTATGAACTTTGGGGTGTATAAGTCCTTTTGAATTGGTGTTCCAGGATTCTTAGGGTATAATCCCAGCAGTGGAACTGCTGGATCAAAAGACAGTTCAATTTTTAGTTTTCTGAGGAAATCCCATACTGCTTTCCACAGTGGCTGCACCAGTCTGCATCCCCACCTACAGTGCTCTAGGGTCCCCTTTTCTCCACATCCTTGCCAGTACTTGTTCTTTGTTACTTGTTTATGATGGCCATTTTGACCAGAGTGAAGTGGTATCTCATTGTGGTTTTAATTTGCATCTCTCTGATGGCTAGTGATGCTGAGTTTCCTTTTATATGCCTCTGGACCCTGTGTGTGTCCTCCTTGGAGAAGTGTCTGTTCAGGTCCTTTGCCCATTTTTTAACTGGATTTTTTATCTTCTTGGTGTGGAGTCATGTGAGTTCTTTATTTATGTTGGAGACCAAACCCTTGTCCGAGGTGTTATTGGTTGTACCTTTTAAACAGTAATGTTTTAATATAAAGAATTATAACTGGGAAATTGTGATGATAAATGTATGTTTCAGTTTAATAATGATGTGAAAGGAAATTTTTATTTATTAATCATATTTTATGTCAGAAACTATTCTGAGCAGAAAACATTTACTTTGCACAACAAGTAATATAGGCATTATAATACACAAGAAAATTCAGATTCCACAACAGATGACTTGCCCAGAGCATCACATATGTAGAAAAATTCAAAACTAGGCCTTTCAGACCTTAACACCATAGTGTTTTGCTGTCAAACTTCTCTCACAAGTGTTGTCTTTAATTAGCCTTACATTTAAAGAAGATTATAATTCATAGGGGAAGAGATTTGCCCAAGATATCCTAATAACTAAGAGAAATAGAAATAAATCCTTTTTATTTCACAGCTTCTGGTTATTCACTTTATTCATTGTTAGAATAAAAGAAGTGTAAAAAATATTATAGAAAACAATGCAGTGATGATATGCCTATAGTGAAGGGAGAGAAAGAGAAGTATTTATATGCTTGTGTGTGAGTGTGTTTATGTTTCTGGATCTCTTTATTAAATGATAAATATGTATTCTTGTTCACTTTTATTATTTGCATTTGAGGAAATAATGAATTATGTGAAGGTTTGACCAAAAGCACAGAAAACCTCACAGACTTCATTAAGGTTAAATGCTTCCCAGAAGCTCATAAGTGAACAAGTCAGATCACTGTGGTCATTTATCTGCAGCTGATTGCATCCATTCATCAAACTTTTTTGCATCCCCACTTTCTTTTTTAAGTACAAGCCAACTTCCTTACACAGTCAGTGATAAAGTAACTTTATATGATGCTATTTTTCTTTAAATAATTATCTTCTCTGACCAATGATACTGTCCTTATTTCCTGTGTCTTTGCGTCTGATCATTCTTTAGGTAGTTTTAATGAAAAAAAATTATAAGAAATACTTAAAACCAGGGAAGAGGGGGAAAAGAGAAGGAAAGATACATTGTAATGAGCTCATCAACTTCATTTCATATTTGTCATACTGAGAAAGAGGAATTTCTTAAAACATTTGGATTTTACCAATAAAATTATTTGTACATTTTCCTTTTTTAGGAGCAATAATGGTATTATCTTTATATTTAATGAAAATTGAACTATGATGGCATTAACCACTCATGTTTTTTATTAAATAAAAGGGATTTTGAATTAAGGTAACATCAACATAGCTATTTGATACCATAGCTGAATATTTTATTAGTATTATTATGCATTTATGAAAAATTACTACAGGTTACATGTGGAATTTTAGGTATTATTATAGTGTAGTTATGGAAATTTATGAACATTTACTATGATAGTGTTCACTTAAAAAGCAAAATTTCATATCTGAGAGTTTAGACACTGGAGATAGGCTTACTAATATTATAGAATATCAAACTGTATGCTTTATTCAAAAATAGTAAGTACTACTAAGGATAAGGCTATATCGAATTAAGATGACAATATTTATAAGTTACTAAGTAATGAAGAAATTAAAGCACATGTTACATTTAAAACAATTTCTATAATTGTGTTAAAATGTTTCCAATATTTCTAATGTACACAATGACTTAACTAAAAAATGAAAAATTCTCATATCATAATTGAGTATATAAGCTAATATACATCATAAGAAATAACTTGAAATATGGAGACTCAAATGTAAAATTTTACTAGAAAATTTTAGCCTTAATCCATTATATATATATATATATATATATATATATATATATATATATATATGGCTTTTCAGAGTATTTACAGTGTAGTCATAACAATAACCTGGCCTAGGTTTTAAAAGTATGTTTAAGCAAACATTTCAATTTGTAC
The DNA here is from genome assembly GCA_004026545.1 of Mormoops blainvillei. Classification (NCBI taxonomy): domain Eukaryota; kingdom Metazoa; phylum Chordata; class Mammalia; order Chiroptera; family Mormoopidae; genus Mormoops; species Mormoops blainvillei. The sequence goes on along the minus strand of PVJD01004152.1, from coordinate 64,945 downwards.
AATAAGTCAAAATAAATATAGAAATCGATTCTTTATAAATAGATCAGAATTGAACATGAGATGATTCTGGGTATCTAATAGATTGAATAATTTTACATTTATATGGACAAAATGTTTTTAATATCCTAGAGAAAATACTGAATTTGGAGTCAGAATTTGGGTTTTCCATTTTAGCTCATTTGCTTGGTAACTTTTTACTTTAGAAAATGTGGTTTTAAGTCTCTGAGACACTGTTCTATGTTGTGAATACTTCCCCTAAAGTCCATTTCCTTCATTATAAATGTGTAATTATATCACCTATCCTTAGGAAAGCAAAGCAAAACAGCAACAATGATCTCTACATTTCACAAAAATAAAACTTCAATCAGATTAGCCATCTACTCTGGTATAGACTATCTTATTACCATAGTTTTTCCCCCATCTTTCTTCCTTCATCTATTTTTAGACCACAGGTATAAAAAATTGAGTCAAGTCACTGAGATCAAGTAACTTTTATTAACGTAAAGTACATTATCATCATCAGTAGAATGGCACTCTTTTTTTAATATTTAATATTAATTTTATTCCTTTTGTGAATCTATCCATATAGAATTTACTCCTCATTGATATATACTCAAACACATATATATGTATGTGCTTGTAGAAATATGTGCACTTATAAAATATGTATTGTTCTTTTGTGTACATTACACATTTAAATATATGTGAATGGTTATTTGCTATTCTGACCTTGTTATTCATTCAACAACACGGTGCTAATGTGTAGCCATATTGTAAATTACATCTAACCTCTAGCTTATAACTTTGCATAGAATTTTATAATGATATTTTCCATGCTTTCCTTACCCAGATGTGCAGAGATGGGCATAGGGTTTGGCTTCTAATCCCTGCTACCAGAAATGACGCTACACTGAACATCCACCCACCTGTCCTCTCATGAATCAGTGCAAGGTATTCTCTGGAATATACATTCCAAAGTGGGATTTCTAGGTAATATTTTATTTACAGCAATGCACAAGTGTTTTCCATTAAACATTGTCTCACATCCTATCTAATGCTTGGTAGTGAGGGGAGAGGACCAAAAAACCCATATTTTATTTTTAAAAAATTGCTTATCTATTCTTATATGTTTAAAGTTCAGTCACCTTCAAAGTACTCTCCATTTGATGCAATACAGCTATTGAGATGTTTTCCCACTGCTCAAAACAATTTTTGGACTCATCAATTTTGATGCTCCTTTGTGCTTCTACTGTCTTTCATTTCACCTCTTCCATATTGGCAAAACATGTCCCTTTGAGGACTTTTATGATCCAGGGAAACAATCAAACAAACAACAAGTCGCTTGGGGCGAGATTGGATGAATAGGGAGGGTGGGGCACAGGGGCTATTCTATTTGGGGTCAAAAACTGCTGAGCACTCAGCGCTGTATGGGCGGGCAGGTGTGCTAATAAATCACCCATTGTGAAATGGACAAACACGTTTAAATAGTGTTCAAAAAAATTCACTGAAGATGAACGCAGCCTCTCGTAATGCCAGCTGGAATTCTGATATAGACGGGTTCCCAGGACACTCACTGGTGGAGGAAGCCTGTACTACAAGGGGCCTTTCCTTCCAGAAAATAATTCCTGCTTGGGGGGTCTCCCCAACCTTGTAGCTTTCTTATTTTGCAATTTCCTCTCTGTGGAGTAGCATCTCAAATTAAATAGTCTTTCCTTGGCAAGTAGGTTTTATCATCTTTTGATTCTCTTTTTATTATATTTATTTCTACCTTCAAACATGCCCTATTGATTATTTCTTTACCTTTACTGACATCACAGGAAGATTTCAGAGCTTTCTGGTTGAGAAGCCAGGGCTAAAAGTAGCTTATATAAATATCACCTAAGCTCTTAAATAGGGAGAACACTTCAAGTGGAAAAAAATACATAAAACAGGTGAACCAGACTAATTTTCTGACACCTGTACTCTCAGGACAATAGAAAAATGATATCTGAGGAGAGGAAGAGAACTTATTATTAAAATACCCTTAATAGGATATCTCTGCCTAAGAATAATCTGTACTAAGTGGAATCTAGGATCTCTGGGCCATGATACCTTGGAGAATTCTATATAAACTGTGCATTCTGTGATATAAAATGGAGATGTGTCATAAATGAAGGGCTTGCCATTATCTGACATGCCCTACAGCCCTCATTGGGGACCTCATCTCTTCTGTGTTAGAGGTACATATCTGACATGGAAATGTGGGGGCCTGGGAACTGCCTCAGTTTACCAGAACTGTTTTTCTTCACTGACCCTCTTGCTTGCCTATATCCTTCAAATTATTTAGTAAAGCTGACATTCAATAAGATCTCAGATTTTAGTTGATTGGATGTTCTGATCCTGTGTTTAGCTTATTATTCATTTTCTTGTTATTTAAATAGTCTCATTTCATAATTTAGGTGCCTTTTCAAACATTAAAACTTTCAATCTTATTGAGACATCAATTTTACATCTGATTCAAAGTGTCCCCCTGAAATGAGTTAGAGACCTGATCTTAGAGTCAAGGACCTGCAGTAGCAAAGAGAAGCCCCACTGCTCTTTCATTATTTCTTGTCTCCCACTGTCTCCAGCCATTGCTGCACCAGTGGCTCTTCCACAGTTGGTGTGAGGGGATAAAGAATTAGCGTAGCCATCTAAAAGTCCAATATGACTGCCACTACATGAATTCAATCTTCAATGATGGTTCTGTTGCAGGGTTTATATGTTACTGTTTCTAGGCTCCCCTTATTTACATTCTTTTTCTATTAAATCATTTTTTATTGTTATCATATTGCAATTGTCCCAGTTTCCCCCCCACCCCCATTTTCCCTCCTCTGCCCATCCTCCCCTCCACAGTCAAATCCCACACTGTTGTCTATTCTTGGAGGTCTCCTTAAAGCACAGAAAGAGAGAGCCCTGTTGTGGACATTGCATTTTCAGGGAAGCTGACCGTTGTTATCCCCTGTCTCATGGCTCCTGATACTGGCACCTCAAGCCTTATGAGGAGTCTGTAGGAGAGCTCTTTGGTGAATTCTGCCATGCCTATAAAGAGGAGATAGTGTTAGCTGATTATCTGCTGAGCCTCAGAGACCTGTCTGAATTAGCCTGCATAATGTATTGCACAGGAAATTGTTTTCTCTTTACACAAAACGTTGTTATCCAAGAAAAAATGACCTACACTTCGTAAGGAAATGCTTTTGCCCTTTTTCTCCTAAGTACATTCATCCTACATCTCTGCAGGAAACAGAAGCTGCAGGGTAAGGTAGGGAAGACAAGAGAGAAAGTATAAAGCAGTAGGAGAGACTGTGCTTCCATACCTGCCCCTGGGAAAAACTTAAAACCATGGTTTTGGTGTGAGCCCAAAATAAAGGACATTATTATATTTGTTGTGAGATTAAAGTTTGACCTGGGACAAGACGGGACTTTGTAATATCTAAAGATGAATAGTAATCATGAAAATGAGGCTAATAACACAAATCAAAATAAAGGGAAAGCTCAGGGATTCACAGAGATCAGCAAGGGGTAAATATGAGAGAGTTGGCAGAGCCTAGCTGAAGTGTTGAATAAATGAAACCTTTTCTTATTTGTGCCCCATTAAGGTCAACCCATTCAATGAATCTGCTATGTAATTGAGTCATTTGGGTTTCTTGCCTAAATTGCCTTTTTTTAGTATTACAGGTTGTCCACGTTTTTCTTTCAGGGTTCTTGTTTTTGTCTGTCTGTTTTTTGAATTCTCTCTCAGCTAAGTATTGTAAAAATTAGCCAGTCACCAATAGCTTTTCTATTCTTCTCACTTCACCAAATATATTAAACGATCTTCTATTTTTTTCTGTTCCTTTAAAGCTCTTTTTCTAAAATCGCTTCTTTAGTGTTTGTCTTACTGAGACTCTTTAATGATGTTTAATAGTCAGTTTTTAAACTCTCTGCTCCTTCTACCTTACGTGACACTTTTTTTCCTGATTTATTTGCCCAGTCCTTTATAATCACCTTTATGGGCTTTGACTTTTATATTGACCCTTAAACATTGGCTTTCCCAAGGAGTTGTAAACTAGTCCATTGTACTTCTTTTCCTGCATGTTTTGCTTGATTGATTTAATTTACTCTCCTGATTAAAAATTCCATCAGTATGCTAATGTTTCCCAATGCCTCTCTCCAGCCCCTGTTTCAACCTGACTTTCTACCTCATTATACTTCACTTACTACTTCTAAGTCAGGTCCGTATGTCTTAAAGATATCTTAAGCTTCCATTTTTTAATATATAATTGAACACATATTAACATAAGCCTGTTAAATTTCATATATATGTATGTATCATACAGAAACCTGTAATCTGAAATCTATTCTATAATTCTTCACCCCCTCTCTTTTGGTCAATTTCAATCAATTATCAATGCCCCTAGAAAACTTTTCTGGTATGTGCTTTGCCTGTTTGCTGTCACATAACATTGTACATGTCTTTATTTTAATACTTATATTGAAGTTGGTCCATTCGTATGTTTGTCATTCTCATTAAAGTGCATGCCTATTCAGAAAAGGAATTCTTAGGCACCTCTATAGTATATTATTTAGCATAAGGTTTACAACCAAAAAGTATATATCCTATACATGTTTTCTTCCCTGAACTGACTTTCAGTATGCTCTTGCAAAATAGATTTCGTTCTCTTTCTTTTTGTGACGTTAAAATTTCATTGGATCAGATATCGTTTATGTAAAATATTTTATAAATAGAAATGTGATATGCAAATAGTAGCTGTGGCCAACCATCTCAATTGCCTTGTTGAATGTGGTAGAATATATATACATACACACACACACAAATTGATCTTTAAATTTAGTTTATAAATGCTTTTTCTTTGCTGTTTAACCATATGCAATTCAAATTTGTATAAAATCATTGACTCAATTTGGAGAATGCCATTTTGTAGAGAGTATAATAAAAGCATAAGAATCATTCAGCAAATTACCATAAAAACAAATTTAACAGGTTCTTTCTGTTTCCATTTCACTGCATAATGTACCGGGTACTAGCTGTTTTCTTTTTGCATCAACCTTCTATGCAAACAAACTTCTTTCCCCTTGCTGTGCACTGAGTTTCTATAACTGTTTTTTTTCCCCTTCTATTTTCTGCAAGATACCTTAATTTGTTTTTTACACCAACTGCTGGTCTTTTTTTTTCACTTTGTTTTAACATTCTTTCTCATTATGATCTGACTTCTGCATCCTCTTGGTCTTGCTTCTTCTTAATCACCTTGCAGCATTTGCCAATGTTGACCACTTTGTTTTGGTCATATTTCTTTCTTATCCAAATATTGTTCTACTGTAACTGTTTATGCTCTCTAAATTTCTCTTCATAATGAAACAGGTAATAAATTTCCATTGATTTATTCAGTCAGTCAACAACCACATATTAAACATCTCCTGTGTGTCAGCATTTTGCAAACGATAACAGAGCACCTGTTTCCAAACAACTTACTATTTTGATGGGAAGACAGATACATAATGAATAGAAACATAGGATAATCTTCATGGTAGTGAACTGGGACTTCAAGGTCCCAGTAGAAATACTGAGAAAGGAAGACATTCTCAAAAACATGTGAGCATGTAGAGGGTTAATATTTGTTTTTGATCCAGCTAGCATTAAAGAAAAAATTAGATACCATATATCAGTGAGTATGGTGAGAGTTTTCCTATCTAACATTTATTCCTTTGCAATGTAACAATGGAGTGAATTCAGCTATGAATTGTTGATAGAAAAGCAGAAAATATGAATCAAGAATGAACACCTTTACATTCTCAAATGTTGCTGCCTTAAAAACTCCTATGCTAATTCCCAAACTTCTGTAATTACTTATCCTTTAAAAATGATCTCATTAGATAAGATGATATGTATTATTTACATAATATTCTTTTTTCCTTTTCTGGTGTAGTGTATACTTAATTCAAGTCCAGGAGTCTGCTGTAGCACATAGTTTTTATCATGGATTTTGTGATATTTTGTATTGATAGGATGTCTATTGTCACTCAGAATGATCTGGCACAGTCTTTTGAGGACTCATGCATATGAAAATATTGGAGCTTTCTCCAACAGAAGATAGCAATTTCTTCCATCTGCTTGTTTTATTGATAACCATCATTGCTAAAAGTGAATTTTCTGCAACTTTATACAGATGAAAATAAATGGGGTTGGAGATTAACTATAAATGTAATGTTACTAGAAAAAGTGTATGAATTTGACACATATTGTCTCTTGATGGTAGGTAAATACTAAAAAGTTAAACCATGCAGTTTATGGAACAATATAGTTATTTCCTTTAACAAAATCAAAATAGACTTTCTCTTTCTTCTCTCTCTCTCTCTCTGTCTGTCTCTCTTTAGCATTGTACATTTTAATTAAACTGTGCTTAGTTTCCTCATGTATAAAACTGGGATGCAATCACACTCACTTTAACACAACTGTTGTTAGAAATAATTTTATCTTGACAGATTACATTATGAACAATATATGATATTGATGATTTAGTTGAATAAAGTTCTTTAACTGATGTCTGGCAGTATGATCCATTACGTTACATGCCTTGCTCTGTACATGAATAAAATTAAAAATGAACATAATTATAAAATAAAATATTTTCTTAAAATATAATGAACTTTCACAACAATTAACCTGTGACTGTCAGCTCACAGGGTGCATTTCCATGGTAGGTATCATACATTTTGTGTGGGGTGGTGGTATAGCAGTCAACAATGTATTTTTAATGTTGACATTTTGATAAGTGTTGTGATACTTTTAGATTTTTTTCTATTCTTTCCATGATGTGTGATAGTCTGGTTGATATTCTGATATTTTGTTAACATTTTTTCATAGTTTCAAAAAATTAAATCTATTAATAGTATTTTATAATTAATATAACCAACCATGATCTCTCAATACAATTATCTTCCAGATACTAAGCTGATATCTATTTACCTATGAAAATCCTTCCTAATTAATAAAGCTAGAGTTTTTCAATTTTTAATATTCTACCAAATGAGGAACTGCTTTCCATGAAAAGAAATGCATATAAAATATGCGTGTGTGCATATATATATGCTTATATGCCACAGTCTGCTTGTAAATTTTCAGTCTTTTCAATTTTGAGACCAATAGCCAATTTATAAATGATTCACATGTTGCCCAGAGGTACAGTTAAAGAGGGCAAACTGATGTCATGAATACATGTTTGTATAAAACCTTATTAATAATAAATAAGTTCTCTCTTATAGAGTCAGAATATAGTGCCTGTGTCTAATAAATGGTGAGTATTAGAGTAGAAAAATCTTTACTAAGAAAATGTATTTCCAAAAAGATAAGGCATATCTTTTTGTTCTTCATAATGATTGCCTAAAAAGTATAATGATGAACATATAGCATTTCAAATAAAATTTATACTATATATTGTTGGAAAATAAGTTGGGGACCTCCATTAATTTCCATTTTGATTATTTGTCCATATTTTGTTTTTATCTACACTGGTAGGACGCTACTACACATTGACCCACTGTGCTAAAAATATGCTTTAAAAGGAACAATAAGGAAAATATTACATTTAACCTTCCTTGTAACAGGCTCCTTACTACTTGGTGAGCTTATAATGTTTTGAGAGTAATTTTCATGATGCACTTCTTTATATGCATATGTATAGTAGCTATGCTGGTAGTTGTGTGATGGTACATATTTTTAGCAGATTTTAATTATTTAATTAGGGCATGTTAAAATCAAAAGCACTTAAGAAAACTAAAATTTATGATTCAAACCAGTGATTCAGCAATAAATTGCACTATGTCTATAAATCACTAAAATGACTGTAATTGATTTTAAAGGTATTTTCCACAAGGACAAAATGAAATAAAAAATACATAGTGTATATGAAGAAGACAGATGAATGCAAACTGAATTAGTTGAACCAAAAGCTCTGAATCTAAGACAAAAATAAGAAATAAATTTATTTCATAAACATGTCAAACACTGAAGATTATATGGATGGGGAGATGGATGGAGAAATAAACATTAGAGAATGGTGTGACAATTACTTTCTAAAATAAAGACTGGGGGGCCTATTCTACAGCCTGGAGCCTTCCTCTCACCCTGGGAGAAGCTTGGGGGTTTGCTCACGCCAGACACAGTGGAGGCCTAGGCACTGCACTCCACATGGGCATTAAGTGATTGCCTGTTTATGGAATGCACAGACCACTGCTTATTTCTCCTTGTGCTAAGCAAAACGTTGGTGACCAGGTGTTTTACAATCCATTTAGGATATTGGGATAGTCTTCTCTCTGAAATATGATGAACTCAAAAGGAAACTTCTGAAGAGACTCTGATAGAATGTACAAGTTTGGGGTAATGGAAAATGGTTTTTTTCAATTAGATTCTCAGTTTTCTATCATTATATAAAGTGGGAGCCAAGGATCACCACATATTTAAGAACAATTAATTTAAAGAAAATGCCTGTGATTAAAAGTAGAAGCGAAAACAAACAAACAAACCAGGAACAAATATAAATTGAAGGAAACAGAAATATGGCTGGAATAATAAAGTTTAAGAAGGTCATCAATGATGTTTTTAGCCTTTTGACTGTCCATAGTAAAAGACTGCCATAATAATTAATCATATATCAAAAATGTAAGTTAAAAGAATGATAGCAGAAACTAAAACTTAGTAGAAATATTGGAAGATAAAGATGCTAAAAAAACCTCTCTAGAAGGAGAGAAAATGGGAGAAAATGACAACGTTGATCTACAGAGCTGATTAATGTTATTTTTCAGAAGACAGAACAGAGGTACTTAATAAGCTAACTCAATCATGTTTCTAGTACCACTGCTGCATGTTTCAGAGAGAGAAGAAAATCATAAGGCTCTTGAGAAATATTGTTTTCTTCCTGGAAGCTGAAACCTCTTTGATCCACCCTTCACTGAGAGCAAGTGAAATTATGTCTGAAACATAACCTCATTATCTCTGGGTGTTTGGATTTAAATTTGGTGATTACCCGAAGACACTCAGGGTGACTTCCAGAGCTGTGACTTCGAGGCTCTGGAAACACAGAAGGCTTGCCTGGCTGGGTAAAACTGGTGTGACTTCAGAATCAAGGTCTTCCGAACTGCTCAGAATCTAAAGTGGAAAGTTCCAGGCTAGCAATGTTGAATCACTATTCCATCTATTACTTACTAGTGGTGAATGAATATTTTGTAATTTTTCTTCTGACTTCTTTCTTTCCAATATATTTCACTTTGAGGGCAGAGAAAATATGTTAAAATTTGGATCAGCCCTCCAACTCCAGGCTACTGAGAATGTCACTGGACTCATTGTTGACGTTATGGTGTATGTATTTTTGTAATTTGACCTGGCAGTTAAGCTTTCTTCCTTTCAATGGCCCCGATCTCAAATATACTTGTATTTTATGTAAATTCTTTTCCCATCCTTGGCCTTTGGAATGGAATTACAGGTAAGTTTTCATGCTACACAAACAACTACTGTTGTTTTGTTTTGCTTTGCATTGTTTGGCTCCTGTGAAAAGAAAATAAAAGTGTTATTTAGGGAAATAATCCCACACCTATTTTCTATCTACTATCTTCCAAAGAGTGAAAAGCTCATATTTTAATAAAATTTTCAAATAAAAGAAAGAGAACCAGTTTTATTTTTGATCTTGTAAAACTATGTATCTTCGTGCACATGGAAAAAAATCCTCTACTTTGTATAATATATAATAATAATAATAATACATTGAATGTAGTTATAAAATAACATATAACATAGGAGGAAAATGTTACGAAATTTACTCTAAAACATCCTAAACCTCCTTCTTATATAATTTTAGGAGCTTAAGGTAGAGGAACGCCACTTCAAACCATAATGAAGTAACAGTTCCTGCCTGAAATAACAAAAAGCCCAGCAAAAAGAGATGGAAAAATTGCTTTCAGACATAGGAAGACCGGCAGCACAGGACAGCAATCACTGGGAGGCGGCAAATGAGCAGGGCGAGCCCGACCCTTTTTCCCTGGGGGCGGCAGAGGCTCCCGCGCACAAGCACAGCTTCCCGGTCTCCTCAGAGCTTTTGTCCTCACCCTCCTTTCCCGGCGTCTCCCCTCGGAGCAGTCCGGAAACCTCTGAGGCTTAAACCAATGACAATGAAGATTTCCCCATGAGTTCTCACGAATCACCTGGAGAATAGCGTTAGAGGCCAAGCCACATAAATATGACCTTCATCCTCTGTAGTTCACTTCTTTCAAGGATTGAACTCTTTTCCAGGTCCTGTTCTGTGTGATTTTGGTATCTCCAATTCCATGAAAAAATCATTTTTAAAATAGTTTTGTTCTGAATTTATAATGGTTATCCGAGTCACAGTCCAAAACAAGTCATTAGGATTATTACACATTTCTCAATTTTATTTGGAGTATAAATGTTGAAATGTAGGTATTTTACTTATACTCGTTATAAAACATAGCAATGCTTAGTAGTCTGCTATCCGGGACTCATTATATTGAAATTACACACAACTCATTCAGTAAACTAGAATCCTAAATGTTTCATTTTCTGATAACATTCTTTTGTGCCCAGGTATATTACTTATGAGTAACTCCACAGTTATGGTCTCATTTTTTAAATAAATACACCAATTATAAACATAAAATGTAACAAGTAGAATAGGTCACATTTCCTTCTGGAAACGGTCCTTCACCAGGCTGATACCCTGTCTTGTTCACTTACTTTGAATCTAAATGTATCATTACTAGCCAACAGTGAGTGCTATAGTCTGGGACACAAATACACAAGATATGAACATATAAAGTAAGCACAGACTGATATCAATGTCAAAAGTGAAACATATAGTATTATGAAAGTTATACTCCTCCTTCTTGCAATTGTTCAGGGACAGACTCTTGGAGAGGGTGACATTTAAGTGTAGATATGGCAGTTGAGAAGACATCACTTTGAAACATGTTGATGGGATGTTTTCTATGCATAATGAACAAACTATGCAAGAGACTCTGAGGTGGGAAAGTTCTCAATCAGAGTTAAGACTAAGAGACCAGTGTGACCAGATCATGATGAGAAAGTAGCATGAGATGAAAAGGGAAAACTCAGCAGGGACCAGTTTGTAAAGATACTTATGCTCATAATACGTGGTATAAAGTTTCAGTTTTTCTTTTAAGTGTAAAAATAAGTCTACTGGATATAGCATAAGGACATGTGGCTTAAACTGCTTTTTGATAAAACCACTGTGTGTTAAATAGAGAAGTGACTGCGAAACTAGTAGAAAGGGAGTAGGAAAAGTAGATTTCTTAGGTGGTTGCTTGGAATTTTTCTGACTGAGGAAATGAAGAGAAAGTAATACATTCAAAGTAATATATGAAGTATAACAGATTTAAACTGATAGATTCTTGATTGGACAAGACAATTCTTTGATCACTTTGGAATTCATTTGGTTATGATATAGTGTTTACCAATATGAAAGTTTCCATTAGGATGTTGGTTATTTTATAATTCATCTGATCATTAAAAAAGCTACATTTATCATGCATTTTGAAATAATTTAATAGGTCAGTATGTTTAATCTGGCACCAAAATCACACTCAGAGCCAATATATAGCTACATTTTGTTAAGTTTATTGGGGTGACATTGGTTAATAAGATTATGTAGGCTTCAAGTGTACATATCAATGCTATACCATCTCTATATTGCATTGTGTGCCCATCACCCAAAGTCAAATCATCTTCTGTCACGATATATTTGACCCCTTTTACTTTACTACCCCCACACCCCTTCCCTCTAGTAACCATCACACTGTTTTTTGTGTCTTTGAGTTTTCATTTGTTTTTCTTGTTTCTTCATTTATTGCTCTCAGCTTTATATCCCACATATAAGTAACATCATATGGTTCTTAACTTTTGCTGTCTGACCTATTTCACATAGCATGTATTCTCAAGGTCCACCTATGTTGTCTCAAAAGTAGTATTTCATTATTTCTTATAATATTCCATTGTATATATGTATGACTTCTTCTTTATCCAATCATCTGTTGAAGAACACTTGGGCTGTCTCATGTCTTGACCACTCTGAATAATGCTGCAATAAATATAGGGATGCATATATCTTTGTGAATGAATATTTTAAATTTTTCAGGTAAATGCGGAGAAGAGGCATTGTTGGGTCATATAATATATTGCTATTTCCTGATACATCCAAACCACTTGTCAAAATCTTGAATTTCAACATTTCTGTACTGTCTGATAGAGAGTCATTTCTCCAAGTCCTGATATGCCCCTTTTCTCTCTCAAGTTTTCTGGCCTTTCTTGTGAATCAAAAATTAGAGGGCTAACACCTTGTCTGGTGGGCGATGTCCAGAATGCTGCTCCAGTTTCATGATTTAGTGCCTTTGTCTGCTCAGAATGTTAATGCTGAAACCATCCATTTAGTGTACTGCACAAGACCAATTCTTTATTATTTGATTTTTTTTTCTAGCTAAAACTTTATGGCTAGACTCATTACACCTTGTAGAACATTTTTTCATTTCTAAGAAATATTGTTATAAAATTTTGTATTCTGATTACATTAAATATATAGATAAATTTAGAGACATGAAACATTGTTACAAAGTTGAAAAATTTCGGTCAACAACATAATTCCTCTATATAAATAGACTGATTTATTTCCCTTGCTCTAAAAATAGACCTTTAAAATTTTATTTATGTAAGCTCTGTACATTTATGAAGAAGTTTATATTTCTAGATTTTTCTTAAACATTTTAGAAGGAATTTAAACAAATTATACTTGTTAAGTTCTATTAAAATTAAAATATGTTTTTCTGTCACATTTATTAGTGCAACTAACCACCTTATGGAAATTCAGAATTTTCCAGTAGTTTTCATTTTACTATACTTTATACTTAGTAAGTTGATCAATTTTATTGATAAGTTATGATGGTTTTGCTTTTTTCCTATATTTATATTTCTTACTTATACATCATATACATCAGAATTTTCATTAACTATTTGTGTTTTTTTTCTGGGAAATTAGAATTACATTCCTTCACTCCTTCAAAATTGGATATGATTATTAGGCTTGCTTTGAACAATGTTCATACATGTAATTTCCAGGTGGAATTTTCAATAACCTGGTACTAATTAGCCATGTTTCCTGTTCTCAGTCAGTAATCAAGAAGTAATATATAGGAGACCACGATCACTTAAATTTAAAAATTTTCTGTATATATGACATGCCTAGTATAATATCTGATTCAGGAAATATTTCTGATGGGCAATTCTAACCGTTAATGCTACTATATATCTTACAGTTTTCAAACTTTTGATGTGGTCAAATAATTTGTGTACTTACAATATGAAAGGTGGTAATCCTTTCCCATTTTAAAAAATTAATTTTCTGCTCAGCAATAATGAAATGCTGATATAAGTAGAGCTTTAAATGACTGTATTTATGTGTGTAATTCTTTGCTTATAGTTTAAGTGTAATTATTATTTCATGAGACATCATTAATTTTTATGGTAGTTATTCTATACATATAAAGTCACTGCCCATTCAATGTACTGGAAATTCTTATTTTAAGATTATAAATAATTTCATGCATAGGGTTCCAGTTATCTTTTTGTAAGAGCCTATTTTAATTGAGTCGAATGGCAAAGAGACAGTAATAAGATGCCAAGCATAAAATCAGTCCTCCTTATCCAGACTGTTCTTTACGCTAATCTGTGAGATTGGCGTCATTAACAGATATAATATATATTCTGGGCATGAAAACATGAAGACAGTGGATTATCTTAAATTAAATGGTCTTACGTCCTTTTATTGAAATTTTCTTGTACAAACCATTGTATAAAACCTTAGGAGTTTGCATGTCGGCAACTATTCTACCTCCAAAGCTAACGTTGCTCTATCTCTAGATATTTAGAAACAAAATGTTCTTTATAAAAGGCATTAGTTTGAAGTAGAACATTTTTTCCTACTCAGTCAAGTAAGTTTAATGGGTGGATTAAATTTTTCAAATGTGATGTTCCAAATACAAGAATGAAGTCAAAGAAAGTAGATGAGTTACAAGGTAACTGCAGATGAAAGGTGGTGATAAATTTAATTTTGGTGGCAAAATAGCTAAATATCCAAATCAAAGACACTCTAAAAACTGTAGTATTTAGATTTGAAGGGCAGATAAAGAGCTTCCCAGATGGGAAAAAAACTGAAGGAGTTCATCATCACCAAGCCATTATTATATGAAATGTTAAAAGGACTTATCTAAGAAAAAGAAGAAATTCAAATCTATGAACAATAAAATGGCAATAAATACATATCTATCAACAACTGAACCTAAAAAACAAAACAAGAAGAAAAGATACAGAATCGAAGATGCAGATAGTGTTTTGATGGATGCCAGTGGTGTGGGGGAATGGGTGAAGAGGTGAGGGGATTAGGAAGTATAAATTAGTAGTTGCATAATTGCAATGGGGATGTAAAGTATAGTTTAGGAAATGGAGTAGCCAAAGAACTCATACGCATGACCCATGGACATGAACAAAGTCATGGAGATTGTCTGAGGGAGTGGGAGGTGTTGAATGGAAGGGGGCAAAGGAGGAATAAATTGGGACAACTGTAACATCATCATCAATAAAATATAATTTAAAAATAAATAAGTGGACCAAAAATAAAAATAAAAATTGAAGTAGTTAAATTGTAATAGTAAAAGTAATACTTATTAATTTATATAAATATATCTTATCTAGAAGACCTTCCTTCCATCTGTCTGAAAGGTACAAGGAAAGAATTTTAAGAGGAAAAATATACTTAGTCTTAGATAACTTGTTGAATATTATAGTCTCATTAAAAATATAAATGGGACTATCTTGATATTTTCGGTTTAGGGATTTGACAAGGATAGTACTTATCATGTTGTTCCTCCTACCTTCTTTTTAATACCTAAAATTCCAAAATTATACTTCCACCTGTTCTAAGGTTCTTAGCTGAAATGCCTCTTGGATTGGATGCCATTAATGATATAGCTCAGTGTCTCTACCATTCTCATACATCATATGTTACATTTTTAATCCTAAATCCCTAGGAAGGCGACTATGAATGTCCAAGCTGAGCCAATCAGTTGTAACTAGGAGACCAAGGCCCAAAATCAAGGATATGAGAAGAAGCCATTACTGTGAATAGGGCAGGCTCTTTCAGCAAATAAATTCTGTATTCTTCTAATGCACATTTGGGACTTTCATTCTGACTACCTCTATAATCTCACATTGATTTCATATCGCACTTTCCTGCAGACACTCTGGTTTCTCGGCCATACCAAATTATTTTTTCAGCTGTGAGCATTTCACTTGTTTCCTCTCACCAGAATGTGTTTCTGTGCACTTCCTATAGCATCTCACCTGGGTGAGGATGTCTGTGTCCACTGAATGCTGAGCTTTTGCAGGTAAACCACCCTGTTGGAATTAGCTCCTCCCAAAGTATATTCATTTACCATGCTGCAAAGAATTTATTACAACCTGTGTTTTTTCTTTTTTCTTTACATGTTATTTTCTGATTTTGCCATCAGAATATAAATTCTATGAAGACAACATTTTTTATCCTATTACTACCATATCTCCAATGACTAGCAGAGTCAATCCATTAGTAAGTGAATCAATGTAAATAATTTAATAGCAAAAAGTGATCTTGAATTTATAGTTCCTGAATTTACCTCCCCCATTTCACATTTTAAAACATAGAGAGAAATCAGCTGTTAAACAATTATATTGTTGAATATATATTAGCTATAATGCAGAAAATGAGAAAATTATACATATAGTTAATATACTTTTCAAAATTCTTGTATACCAAATGAGCATAATCGAACACTGTTTGCTTCAACTGAAACACAGGAAAAAGTACTGCTTTTTAACATTGTGTGATTATTTTGTTTATTTATACCCCAAATCAAAAGTATGAATTTGTTATTTAAAACACATGACACATACTGGACACCCTTCTTGGTAACAATCATCATTCTATAGCAAACTTCTTGCTTTCATCTTTGCTGAAGGTGTATATGCCTTTTTAATATTTGGAACAGAGAGGATGAAGAGATTATGAGCCTCACCATCAAAATCCTGGGTTAAATATGATGAACTATGAATAGAACCAAATGTCTCTTTTCAATGTAACTTTTATCCTAAATTTTATTTCCTTTTTAGAGTGAAGAAAAATGTTTATCATTATAGTAGAGGTAGGATTAAAATAATTTACATACTGAAGGAAAATGATATATGGTTTTTCATAGTTCAAAGTGTGTTTTTTAAGAGAAATGTAGCTGTTTTCACTATTTAAATAGTTTATGAGGATCAGAGGGATGTTAATTATATCAAGATTAGACCAGCAAACATAAGACTTATGCAGAAAATACCTGCATAAATAATAGCTAGAAAATTCCCAAATGTGGGGGAAAAAAACATTAACTTTATATCCAAGAAGAGGTCCATTGGATCTCAATAAAATAAAATCACATGGAGACATATCGAAATGACATTGCTCAAAGCCAAACCCAAAGAGAAAGTATTGGAAGCAGCAAGAGAAAAATGACACATCACATACACAAAACCATAAATCAAATGTGATTTTTAAGGTGTATAATGTGATGATTAAATATACATATACATTGAAAATTATTACAACAATCTGTTAATAAGTCAATGCATCTATCACCTCACATAATTATATTTTTATGTGGTGAGAACACTTATGATCTACTCTCATAGCAAATTTCAAGTATACAAAACAGTTTTATTCATTATAATCCACATGATGTACAATAGATCCCAGAATTTGTCTTATGACTGAAAGTTTATATCCTGTGACCAACATACAAAAATGCATTTACATAAAATAATATAGCATAGTTGGAAAGGTGAAATACTTGCATGTTTCTGAATCACAACCACCTCCTTAGCCATTCCTAGGTGTGGAGAAAGTCCCGCAGATTTTTCTGTTGCCTGGACACAGCTTCTGTCTGTGTTATTTGCAGTAAGGCTAGTTTATTAGTGTGAATTCTTTATATTAGAATTTGGGCTCTGGGAATGGAATGCCTGGGTGAAGAACTTACCTACTGCTTATTGGCTGTCTAACTCAACGATTTTCACCTTCTTCATCTCATGGCACACATAAACTAACTGCTAAAATTCTGCAGCACACCAAAAGAAATATATATTTTGCAAATATATATATTTGCAAACCTGACAAAAATAGGTATAATTTTAATTCTCATCGAATGGCTATTGTGTTGGCTGTTGTCGTTTTTTTATTTGACAGTCTAAGGGTGAAGAGGTCAGTGCCCCTGACAAAGTTAGTCAGGTATTGCATGTTTTAAAGATGCACACCAGTTGAAAATCACCGGTCTAGCTGATAATGTTAGTATTCCGATCAGATCTCCCGAGATCTCACATATTCTGTGTCTCCCTCTCACCTGACATACACTTCAGTGTGCTTTTTGGTTCCACTGGCAGACTGAGAGCTTAAGCAACATAAGTCACCTTTGCTGCCCACCCCCAGAGAGATCCAGACATTCCTGGAAACTTGTAACCCCAAAGTGGCCCCAGATGAATAAGGAGAGTAAATGTAGGAATCAGGTTGAAGCTCCCCGCTGTGAGACTCGGCCTGAGGTTTCACTCTTACCAGGCTTCTCCTGTCCCTGTCCAGTTTTTCCTGCATAATTTCTGATTCTCCCCGGGACCACTTTCTTAGTAAACCCCTTGCTCAGGATCCTCAAATCAGAGACTGTTTCTGGGAAATGCAACTGAAGACACTCTAATATTAAACTAGTTATGTAATGGCTTCAAGTTTCCACTGTGATAGGGATAAAAAGAACACTTTTCACAAAGTTGCTGTAGAAATTAACACAGTTTAGCACAGGGTCGAAAGTGTGCAATAAATGTGACATAAATGTTAGCTCCTAGATCAGTTGGACCATTCACGGATAAATCAGTTCTGGAACATTTTGCAGGGCTAGTGAGATCTATATATATTCTGATTTAACATCATCTCATGATTTAAATGCTGTGCCTGTTTCTCAGTTTCATTAAATAAATAGTTATATTGCATTTTTGTTTATATTGATGCCTTGGATGCCTTTCATGGAAGAAGGTACCCAGTTCTGTTAGGTTTTGACTAGATATTCAGCAGTTTTAATAGGAATTGATTTTAAGACTGTGGACTGTTATTCCCCTTCCTTATAAACACCTACCATTGGGGGGCAAGGACAAAATCAGTTGTTTTATATTTTTCTTTGTCTAAAACTTATCTCATAAAGTGTGTAAACCCAGGAAGTGAATACATAAAAATACAAAGAATCCCAATATACATTGAAGATATAATGCAACTTCTTTCTTTCTTTTTTTTAATCGAAAGGCCCTAATTCAAATTTCGTGAAGTGCAGCATGAAGCACTTGCTACATGATTCCAGTTAAAGCCAATGATCACTGTTGACTGTGATGGGAATTGTACAGTCAAAACCCTAGGGAGTCCTTTACACATTTAGTTATGTCCATAAAACTGGTTAGGCAATTTAGATATTATTTTGTTTCAATAAACATAATTTGGTGTTAAAAAAGCCTTAGTTTATTTTAAAAAAGCACAATCTAAAACAGTTCAATAAAATTTTAAAGAAAAATGTCCTATATAATGGTTGCTGTGACTAAATTTTGGCAGCATTTCATTTCATCTCATGCAATGAAATGAAGAAGTATAGTTCAGTGACATGAATATTTAAATAAGAATACGGCATTTAACATAAGACCTGGTCAGGTGACTCCTGATTCATAGCACTGGAGGTTTTATCATTTTTACCACTTGCCTTCTTTCTTTTTCAAATAAGAGTGCTCATAAAACAATGAAGTTTTCCTTATAGCATTTGGAGGAAATATAGGGAATATCAAAACCCGGTGTTTATATTTATGAATCACAAATTTGGTAATGTTCAGTCTTACTTATCACATTGCTCTCTTTCTTCTCCAGTTTCACTGAATTTCTCTTTTTCGCCTTACAAACATATACCCATACACAAACAAACACACACATACAAAGAATGCATGCACACTGAGTATGCAGATATGCATGGCTACTTTATGTTTCCGTTTTCTAGATAGGAGTATCAATAGTATATCATGAAGTAAGAACACCTGCAGAGCCGGACTGCTCAAATGGATGCCTACTCCCGTCATTTAATAGTTAAGCCAACTTCACTAATAGCCAAACCTCACGATGTCTTCTAATCTGTAAAACAGAAATAAAAACAGAATCTATACGACAGTGTTATCATATGAAGTGTAGGCGTGAATATGTGGAAAGCACTTAGAATAATACCTTGCATATGATTAAATACCTAAATGTAAACTATTAATCTAGATTTTCTTTATCCACATTTCAATTTGGTGTTTTACATTACAAACATTTTGCCATAGGGGAATGGTAAGAAAATGAAAATATGTGTTTAATCATAGGTGTAAGACATTTTGCCTGGCATTAATTATATTGTGCATTCTATAAACATGCTGTGAAGTTGTATTTATTAATCTTTATTTTGACAAATAAAGAAATAACTTTGCAATGATTATGTAACTTGCAGAAGGTCATGAACCTAATGATTGGTGGAGCTGTGACTCAAACTTAGATTTTCATGCAATATGTCAATTTATTCCAAAGTGATATTGAACAAAGGAGGCAAAATTCCTTCTCTGATGCTTCTCATGTTTCAGTAAGGAGAGAAAACAAACATGGTAATAATACAAGATCATTTTAACAATGATAATTCTCTAAAGAAAATGAGATAATTTAAGAAATCGTGACTGGAGAAAGAAGACTTATGGCAGACAGAGGTATCAGGAAAGCGCACTTACCAGAGTTAACGTGTGAGCTGAAAAAACAATGATGAGGAGCCTCAGTCAATGGAGGGAGGGTGTCAGGTTTCAAAGCAAAGAGAACTGTAAGAGTAGATACATTGGTGAGAGAAAAAGAGGACGCAGATTCCAGTTTAACCAATTGAGTGAATATTGGTAAGGATTATTGGGAAGGGACAGAAACCATCTGGGAATCAACTACAAAAATTTGATTTTGGACAAGTTAGGTTATGCAATAACTTAGTAGATATTCAAGTGGAAATGAATGCACCATTGGAATATGAGTGTACATCTTAGGAGCACTGTCATCTTCAGATGTATGATGTTAATTGTTTTGACTGCACTAAATAAAAGCACCTGGGGAAGGAAGTGTAGAGAAGAAGAAGGTACAGGTACAAGCTTTGGGGTACTGCAAATTTTAAGATTAAGCAAGGAAAGTACTCATCAAAAGACACAAAGATGGGGCAGTATGGTCCAGATAGAATACATATTTTTTTTGTCACAAAAGCTGAAGGAAACGTTTTTCAAAGAGATGTGAATGACCACCTCTCTGAAGCTATTAAACGGTCAAGCATGATGAGCGTTGAGGATACTTTGCAGCCTGAACTTCAGTGATTAATGTGGAGTTGTGCGTCAAGACGTCTGACTGTCTGGGTTTAGGGGAGACTTGGAGGTAGGGGTTAGAGGGAGTTGGTGAGAACAACTCTGTCAACGAGCATTCTGGAAAAGGACAGCGGAGACATGATTTAGTAGCAAAGAGAGGTCATATAGTAAATGTAAGAACAAACTCATTAGAAAAAAATAGTAAATGGTATTGTTAGCTAATGATAATGAGTAAGAAGAAAGAGTTAATTTGATGATATAGAAGAGAAAGAAGAAAATCATTAAGTGATTAGAATATATTGACTCTGGAGCACAAAGAGGAGTAAGCCTTAGATACTATCGAAATGTGTTATTCATTTTAAGTGAAGGAAAAGCAGAAGTGTAAATCCAGTTGCAGGTGGAGTGGTAAATTTGTGTGCATCGAATTAAGGAACTCTCACTCCACATCCCTGCTCTTAAATAAGTGGAAAGACTCAGGCTTACTTTTGTGGGTTAGGCATTTAAAGTGGGAAGAAAAGGTGAGAAATAATTGTTTTGGAAAGTGAGAAAGTAAACATATCTATTAAAGGGAAAGAAAATTCCTATAAAATGTTGAGTGTATGAGCCAAATCAAAGGATCATATAACCAGAATTACAGGAATCAGAGATCAACATTTTCTAATAATTTCAAACAGTCATTTAAGAGGGTCAGAAGAATTAGAGAAAGATTTGGAATTTTTGGACAGCTCCCTAGGTCCTATACTTTACATACATGATAATTGCTTTCTGGCCCAAAATAATAAATTAAATCCTTAATTACTTTTATAAGCCACCTCACACAGCAGGCAGAATTTTAGCTTATGAAACGTATCTTTTTACATTGAAGACAATAGCGTAGATCACGTGACTTTTATTTAGCAAGCCATGTCTCAGGGATTTAGAGGTTTGTTTCATGTCAGATTTCTTTTAGGTAGGGAACACCTTTAGAGATAGGGTCTTTCAGTCTCTTTATCTGGAAGTGTAGTTGACAAGGATATTAACATAGATTCACGCTATCTTTTCTTCCCATGGCTCAAAGGAGTTTTTCCACCTTCCCAAGAAAGCAAAACCGATCACAGGCTAATTGTTTTAACCCCTTGCTGCTCAGTGCTCATTAATATTTCGTGCACTTACAGATTTTAAGTGAGATAAGTAATCATGGTTTTGTTGGCATTTTCTGTTCTGGAAGTCTTAAAATTTCTTTTTAAACATTGGAATGAAAGATCCTCGAGTAAAGGTGCTTAGGATGTAGGGGTGCAGTAGTGCAATAATCAAAGTTAAAATTTTAGAAGTGATGCGGTTATTGGTGATAATAAATTTAAAATAACTGTGGGGGTGGAATGTGGAAGTAAAATGAAGGAGAATACTACAGGAAGTAGGTAAACCAAATAACTGAGAATCTGGGTTGAAGAAAAAATATAATACACACATATATTTTATAGATATACATATATTATATATGTGTGTTTGTATGTATATATATGCAATATGTCATATATATATATATACACACACACATTCTCTCCTTCAGTTGACACTAAACCTAAAATCTGTCATAGAGAATTTAAAATATTGAATTGACCAAAAAGTTTGTTTAGTTTTTTCCTTAGAATGGCCCTAGCAGTGCTTAGTTGTTTTTAACTTCATTCAAAACAATTTTGTTAGATTGTATTGTGACAGCTGTCATATCAGCATGCATTAAAAAATATCAAAATTGGTGAATTTTTGTGCAGTCATTTTAATATTGAAGATGGAAGAAAATACACAACATTGTTGGCATATTATGCTTATTTCAGGAAAGCTAAAAATGCAACTGAAATGCAAACAAAAATGATTCATGCAGTATATGGAGAAGGTACTGTGACTGATCGAGCATGTTAAAAGTGGTTTGCAAAGTTTCTTGGTACTATTGACCTTTGGGCCAAATGATCCTTTGATTTTGGGTTGTCTTATGCATTGGAAGATGTTTAGCAGCACCCCTGGCCTCTACCCACTATAAGCCAATGGTGGGAGATTGCTGACATACTCAAAGTACCCAAACCAATAAAATTATTGGTGAAATTGAAAAATGTGTCTACTATTTTATGGAAAAAGAAATACAGGGTTTTTGGGCAACCCAACAGAATGTGTTTACATTAAACTTTTGTGAAATGTTTTGAGTTGAGTGTCCGGAAACTATTATAATCAGTGTTATAATTCTAAAGGCATAGAGCTTTTAGGGCTGAACCGTGATTTCTTTAATGAAATATACCTTTCAATGTTTATTCATAAGGTCCTAATTAATTGTCAAGTGCAATCTATCAAAACAAATTGAGATTCACTTCCAGAACATTGTGTAGAACTTGACCTTCACCAACTTTTACGCTGCTAAATATTCTCCATACTCCTTTAAAAATACCCTCCTAAGTCAAAAATATTTCTCAATTGTCTTGTATGTCAGGGAGAAACACAACTAGAGGAACTGGGCAACAGGTTTATATTTGATATTTAATAATCAGAAAACCCTCCTCAGTCAAGAGTCAACAGGTGCACTCTTAAATATACTAAGAAAAGAACCAACAATGGAGGTAACATTGTTTCCTCATCACAAAACTAAAAGATTTCCTTTTATTCAAGTTAAAAAAAAAGTACTAGGCTTGGATTAGTGCCTAGTACATGGTTGCATGTCACACTTTTGACTCTAAACCACACCATCAGAAAATGAAGAGAGAAAAGTATAAGATTATATGGCAAGGTCTTCAGATAGGAAGAAAAGATTCAGCAGGACCACTGAGTTAATAAAAAATATTCATTAAGTTGCATGACAAATACCTACTGATCTTTTGAACAGCTCAGATAATTCTAAGAATGTACAAATAAATCTGGCCATTAAAACATTCTAGATAATCTATTATAGGTCATTCGTTATTATTTCCTTATTAACGTATATTATCATGAACGGGGCTATTCAGGAATTCATTAGGAACTTTGCGAAAATGCTAAAAATAGTGAGGTTCTGTGGAATACTCACTACTACGTAAAACTGTCAATAAAGCATCCTGTAAAAAATCTAAACAATTAGGAGATAACATTTATAGGTACCTGAAATCTCTTGGGAAGACAGACAAGTACAATGTCAGTTACAATAAAACCTGTAGGTCACATTACAGACACTGTTGGAAGATAACAACCATGATGGAAGCTCAGAGCAAGACCCATACTCACAGGGTGTAATGGAACTATTTCCCTATAATTCACTGTATTTAAATTTTGTTAGCAGAATTTTCTCCACCAAAACTTAGAGGGGGTTGCATTTCAGGCTAAGAAAATGGTATGAGTTGATTTGTGAAGGAAAATATCCTAGAGTGTATAATATTATAGTCGGGGTGGTAATGTTAGAAAGGTGAGTTGAGCCTAGACTTTCAAAGTTAATGAAATACAGAGCCATTAAATAGTTTTATACCAATTTTTAACTGGAATTATTAAGCTATAATGAAGTAAGATGTTTCTGGAAAAATGCAGATGGTTATGACTAGACAAAATAATATTCCTTTTCTCCCCATGTTTATATATACTGTTTCTATAGAAGTAAAGAAAATATAGCTTATAGTGTCTATTGTAAATATTCCAAAATGCTTTTTTCCTAATGAAGCAATAAGGATTGTGGCAACACTAAGGAACCTGAGAAAAGAGAAACAAAACATAATTCTGGCATTTCTGTAAGCAACATAGATTGAAGAATAAAAGTGACTAGCTATTGCAACAAAGTAAAGTATTATGTTTATAAAGTAAAGCAAGAGAGAGAACTGCTCAAATGCAAATAATCCTTCATAGAAAACTGGAAGTTACAGTTTTGCAATGTCCAAAATGGATCACTCTAAAATGAAATGATTTCAGTCTTTGATTGAAATATCAGAAGAGAAATATTAAAATCCTTAAGTTAAGAAATTGAAAGGAAAAAATGAGCCAGATAATTGATCATCATTTTGACACCAAAAGAAATAGAATTTCAAAAAAATCTAAATTTGTTTAAGGACCCAGAATCTGAAAAGTATTGATAAGCATTCAGAAGAAAAAGACTATCTATGAATCAGTTCCAGTGCTGGGCTAGCAGTAACGGGAAGAACTCAACAAGGCAAGATATACGACCAGCGGGAGGAAGATCATCGACAGGAGGGCAATGGAAATATAATTGTGCTAGATGGTGTAATAATAAAAAGATAATAAAAAGGTCAAAGGCTTATAGACTCATAAAACATTTTGAAAGGTGAACAATTCATATTGTATTAGCCAGGCAAGAAAAAAATATTAATACAGTGTAGCGGCTTTTTCTAAAGTTTAGGGAAATGCTCTTTGCTAACTCATGCACAATCAAAGTGATATGCATGCTGGGACACCGCCCAGCAAACCTATTTGATCTCTAATAGAAATGAAGGCAATGTTGTTTTCAAACATGAAGAGGGGAAAAAAATAGGAAAATAGTGGTGCACTGTAATATTTTATTAAAGCCTCTGTACTGCTGAAACATTATATTGATCTCAAAGTGGTTAGCAAATATTCTTATTTTATTATTAGCAGTAAGAATTTTAAAGTAAGAGAAAAATTTAAATTAAGACTCATCATAAGTATAATAATAGTTATATTTACCAAAGGAATTTTGGATATTTAAGAGCAATCCTGCAGTGATATAGAAAGACTGCACAGTGATGCAAATGGAAAGATGTTTTTAGCTTCCCTACTGTCATATACACACACACATTACATATTCCTCTGACACATTTTATTTCATATTTGATATTTATATTTTAAATATGAAATTGTCATAATATGTCAGTAATTGATACCAATGACCAATTCTTATAAATCATGAATACAAAAAAAAGAAAACACAAATGATAAACCAAGGTAATGAAAAGTTAGTTCACAGAAAAGGAAATACCATTTCCAAAAATAATCTATTTATTTATTTTAAAGATTTTATTTACTTATTTTTTGAAAGAGAGGAAAGAAAGGAGAGGAGAAAGAGGAGAGAATCAATGTGTGGTTGCCTCTCCTGTGCCCTCTACTGGGGACCTAGCCCACAACTCAGGCACGTGCCCTGACTGGGAATCGAACCAATGACATTTTGGTTTGCAGGTCTACGCTAAATCCACTGAGCCACACCAACCAGGGCTGCAAAAATAATTTAGAGAAAGGCTATACCTCACTTACGAGTGATTAGGGGCATGCAGAAAAAAATTTTTTTGAAATAATGTTTTATATATTTCTATTGGAAGAATTTAATAATTCTGATAAAACTAAATCCTGGAATAGATATGGATTGATACGATTATTCATTTTTGTGGCTGAGAAATGTGCTTTAGAAATTAAGTTGGTACTATTTTTTTAAGTGGAGCAGTTACATTTTTTACTCTCCAGAACTTCACTTCTTGGTATAAACAAGATAAATTTTACCACATCTAATCCAAAAGTCAATGAAAAAGGAGGCTTATACCACTGCTCTGTTAGTAATAGTTTAAAATATAACCTGAGACATTCAGATACTTATTGATAGCAAAAATGTATACATAATTTGTGGTATAATCACTAAATGTCATATCTTATGGTGGTGTTATTTTGCAATATGGATGAATTCTAGTAATTGAATGTTGAGTTGCCAAAAAGGTGGAAAAGAAAGAATGTAATGTAATATTATATAATGTTCAACCAAAACTAAATCATGTGTCATTTGGACATACATATATGTGAAATAAAACCTGAAGAAGTTAAATAGGAGAGGAATTATAATATCAACCAACAGAAAAATCTCTGGGGAGGTTAAGTTCAAGGGTAGTAAAGAGAAAATGCATATATATGTGAGAAACAAGTGATTTCATAGTTGTTTGAGAAGTAGGTTCATGAATGTGAATCATATTATAAATATTCTTCCATTTTTAATTTACTCTTCAAAAAAATAGAGGGTCATATACAGAAAATAGAATTAATATAATTAGGTATGTCAGAGGGAAAAACAACGATCAGAAGAAATCTGTGATATCAATTCATATAACGTAGATATACAAAAAATGAGTCAAATATTTTTACCAATATTTTTATGTTGCTTTAGATGTTAATAGTTAAATGTATGAATAGACCTTCAAAGGTCACCTCTTCATGTTTCTGTAAATCAATTTCTCAAACTTCCTTAGCCTCATAGTTTACATGTGGACAATTAGCAATATTATACTAATTTGCTTAGTTGTTTGGGACATTAAATACAATTGTATGTATGAAAAATAGGGCAGTATGTTTCCTCAGTAAATATTAATATTACAATCCCTAGCAGTGTCAGACATTCCCCCCCAATATTATTTGGAGAAGGCATTTTATATTAAATCAGATGTTTTGAATTTCAAACAAATATTGTCTATTCCATAAACTCCTCCTTCCAATGATGTCTTCAGGTGAAAATTGTAGACAGCCTAGTTGTTTATAAAATGTGATCATATCACATATAACATTCACAGACCTCAGGCAAATATCATCACTTACTTCATAATGATGCAATTTATTTGAGTCATTAATATAAAACAATCTAGTTACAAGCTATTGATTTAGAAGATACCAAAGAAATCAGGTAAAATGAAAAAATAGAAGCAAACATAGGAAAAATTCCTTGATTCATAAGGGAAAATACAAGATTTGCTTTCAAAGTGCTTAAAGAGTTCAGACAGGTTTGAGGTTCTTAAAAACATTAGCTTGGGGAAGATATAGTGAGAAACCCAGCCCAATTTTTACACATTTGTTCTAGAAAAAAATGGACTGACTTACAAAATAGCTCAATTGGGTTTCTAGAAGTTTTGGTTCAAGCTTCTATCTACAGGACCTAGCTCATTAAGTATCCTAATTAATTGAAGAACTTGCAGTAAGTGCACAATAACAATAGTATTAGGAGAATGACTAGAAATAAGTCAGAAATAAATAAATGTGTTAAAGGCTGGGGATAGACTACATTTATATTTCTTTTTCTCATCTTATTTTTCTTGATGCTCAAAAACAGTTCATGTCATTTTAGGTTTAATTCTTTTTTCGCAATATCATCATGGTCCTCCAGGTTCTTTCCTGTTCATAATTCCCGTGATTAGATTTGATCTCTGGCCTCATTACTGAACATTCTGGCATATTTAATCACATTAGCTACATATTTAGCCTGTAAACTTTACCTAAGAGATTTTGAAGGATAGCATAAATTGAAATTCATAGTTCCTCTTTGTAGTAATTTGTGTCTACTTCAAACTCAGGGACTATATGTTATTTAATTTAGTTTATGTAATTATGTATAACCTCATTTGGCTCTGAGAAGTCTCTTTTAGTCTATTTAAATCATAAGTTTTAATTATTTTTCTGCATAACAACTACCTTTAATATTTTTGTCTATTAAAAACTAAATGTAATTTGAAAGTTTTCAGAGCTAAGCTATGGGTTCTAAAAATTATGTGGAAGAAGCAATAAAAACAAGGGCTAGATTGCATGATTAAACTTTAAGGTACATCAAAATTGGTGTTAAAGTAATATTTCCTGTTTTCAGATTCATCTTATATTACCAACAACTGCTTATTAGTATTTTGTTTATTATTTAAAAACTCTTACCCCACCCCTTTATTATATTGTTTGTGCTCCTTGGAAGGCATTTGCTTGCGTCCATCTCCTCCAAAATTCACCAGCAAATACCCCATAGATTCATTCTTCAAATTTCAATTCAAAGGATAATTCAATACAACCAAGTCAACTAATATTAGGGGGACAATAATGAAATTATTAAGAATGTTTTAAATAATCACTATAAAATAAACCATTTCATTCTCCTCAACCAGCTTTTTAAAGAATTATTTTCTAGGTGTAGTACGCATTTAATTTTATTACTTAAGACTCAGTCTATATAATATATGTATTTTACTTTTATGCTGAAAATTTACAGTTTTCTTATTGAAACAAGGAATAAACAAGGTGTCTGATAGTGTAACATGATTTGAAGTTATAATTGACTTTAAATTAGTGTTAAAAAGAGTTTACTTCTATTGTCCAATAGATCATTAGTACTGTTTTCTTTCAATACATGTTTTTATTTTTATTGTTCATTTTAAAAATAATATCTATTACCATGTTTATTCATCTTTCATTCTATAACTTCTAATTTCCAGTGTTGTTGTTGTTTTCATTTCAGATATTGTAGGTTTTATTACTTGAAATTATTATTTTTTTCAAAGGTATGAAAAAAATTTTATTAAAAATCAAGAGAAAAACAACAAAACAATTCATTTGCCTCCACACAAATATATAGTTGTTAATATTTTTAATAAAATAAATTACATTTGTCTTGTAAATGCTAACTATATTAGGGTTTTTCTTTGTATATTTTATTGATGATACTGTTACAGTTGTCTCATTTTTTTCTCCCCTTTATCTTCTCAGCCCTGCACCCCATCCCATCATCTCTGCACCTCTTAGTTCATGTCTATAGGTTGGACATATCAGTTCTTTGGCTCCTCAATTTCCTATACTATTCTTAACCTACCCTATTTTTTTTTGTCAACATCTTCCTGCCACCACTTTTCCCAGCCCCATCCATCCCCACCTCCCACCCTCAAACTTTACCCTTTTTGACTTTGTTGATGGGTCCTTTATGCATGTTTCTTGATGAACCTTCCCCTTCTTTACTGAAATTTCTTTTGGTTATTTTCTATATCTTTTATTTCTTTCATCATTGTATTCATGTCTTTATTTAAATACTTGTTCATAATCATGATAGCAGTTTTAATTTTCTGGTCTGCTAATTTCATCATTAATATCACTTCTGGGTCTGGTTCTGTTGACGAATTTTTCTTCTTATTATTGGCTACATTTTCTTCCTTTGCATATCATATTTTTTTTACTTAATGTTGGGCTTGCTTAATTTACATTATTAAGTATTTAGATTTTGTTGTCTTTCTTTAATGAGTATTAAGCTTTTATTGGGTAAGCAACTGTATTGCCTTGCAGTTAAATTTGATATATTTAAATTTTGTCTTAAAAAAGAATTATTAGGGAATGTCTAGAGTAGTTTTTACTCTAGAGAGTTGAGCCCCTGAGGGAAGATTTGATCCCTAATTTGTCTCTAATGAATGCCCTGATAAACACTCTAGCTTATGGGAACTTGCAAAATTATTAGCAATTTGTGAGTTTTTGAGCTTCGTTAGCTGGTGATTCCTCCTTTTGTTTTGCTCAGCTCTTTTGTTTTCTCCTCTATGTATCTACACCATCATACTCTGCAAAGACTCAAGAGTAGTCCTAAGCAAATTTCTGGAGCTTTTATTTAAAATTTTCCTTTTTTTGCATAATTTCCTCCTCTCTAAGACTCTGACTCACAACTTCTATGTTTCTGAGACTTTTAGTCTATTAAATCTGAAATCAGTTTCCATGTTTTGCACCCAGGGTAACTACTGTGCTCTGCTTGGCATCTTCATCCCTTCTCTGAACTCCATAATGTGTCTTGAGACACAGGAATGGAGTGTCACAAGGATTATCTCCTTTATTTTCTTCTATTGAAGGTCATATAGTTCTACACTGCCTACTGTACAGTGACAAAACCATTGTTTCATATATTTCATCTAGTTTTATCACTATTTAAAGGGAGAGTAAAAATCTGTAATAACCAAAGGTGCACAATCTTTTCAGAAAGCAATTTTGCATACCTATAATTTTTTGTAAAATATATAAATAAAAAAGGAAAAATTCTGGGCTGTCAAAGATAGAATTTTAATTAACTTAAATTATTTAATTAAAATATGTTTTTGAATATTTAGATTATGTAATATTGATTAGGTAAATCATATATATGTATATATATAATCTAATAACTACCTTGCAAGTATAAGAACTTTAGCATAATCTGAGTTTAGTAAGTGTTTGCCTCTTGGTAGAGAAAATGTCATTAGACTATTCAGAGTTTATAATAGTGTAGGATAGAGAAAAGCAATAAAAATGTTGATAACTATTATAGCCCTGCCTGCTGTGGTATTCAAACTGGACCAAGATATAAGAATTAAAAACTGACCAAATATTTGAGATTTTAAATTTAACTTATTCATGATTTACCTTGATAAAAAAGTAGCATAAAATTTGTACAGTGTCACCACAAAAAGATAGGTAATTGCTTATTTAAATATGTTAGTAAATATTTAGGAAATACAAAGCACGTTGATTCAACTAGTTCCAGGCTAACAGTTTCCTAACAGAACACAGTTAGTTGAAAGGAATGTTGTGACCAACAGCAGAATCACTAAGAGCCATTTTCTGACCAACCCAGAGAAAAACTGTTTAAACTAAAACATAAAATCATCCCTGTTTTGAATTTTGGAAAAGCAATTTCTATAAATGAGTTTATTTTATTTTAAGAATATATGCTATTGTTTTATATTTTATAATAAACATAACTTATGTACAATTAACTTTCCCATGAGGGGACTTTTTAAATTTTGGTAATAGCCACCTAGGAGAACCATACAAGCAATCACATATTTAAGATTTGATTCAAGTATAGATCGGTGATCCTGGAACCTAGGAAAATAACTGGGATGTGCCCTATTGAAGCAACATGCTTACTTTTTCAGACAGCGCAGGCCAGTACTGTGCAATCTGTTCCTTCATTTTCCCATAGTGGCACCATAGAAAAAAATTGGATAGAAATCAATTTCTTTCTCATGAAAGTTGGTGTGGCTCTATGTAGAACTTCAACATGATCCTACACAGAAATTGTATCTGTTAGTTATAACACAATATACTCAGTAAAAGTTTGCTGTGGATAATTATGTGTGGAAAGGACTTAAATATTGTTATTTTCTGGACTCTGAGAAGTTAATTTTTTTTCAGAGAACTTCACTCCATTTCCCTCTGTCTCTGAGTAATCTTGTACTATAGAGTATATATATACCATGTCACTGTGCTATTTTACTGTATAATTTCCTCTGTTAACACAAACTGAGATCTGTTAGCAAATTTGTGGGACAATATTAGATATTTTTGGAAGGGGCTAAATAGCTCAGTGATTTCTAGGAGTTAAATAAATATATAAAAATATCTTGACTTTTATGTAGCTTTTTCTGGAAAGAAACAATTTTAACCATAGTTACTAAAGCTCATGATGAGTATTATTATTTAAAAATTCCTGGGTTGACAACAGTGAAGGGAAGGAAACCAGGACTCAACTCAACAATTTGGAACAGAAGGAAGAAATAAACATTTAACCCAAACAGAATGAAGAAATAAGAATTCAAATTTTAAAAAATGAGGAGAGGCTTAGGAATCTCTGAGACAACTTTAAACATTCCAACATTCAAATTATAGGGGTTCCAGAAGAAGAGGAAGAGCAAAAAATTGAAAACTTATTTGAACAAATAATGAAGGAAAACTTCCTCAATCTGGCAATAGAAATAGACTTCTAGGAAATCCAGGAAGCTCAGGAGTCCCAAAGAAATCGAATCCCAGGAGGAACACACCAAGACCTATCATAATTAAATTACCCAAGATTAAAGATAAGGAGAGAATCTTAAGGGCAGCAAGAGAAAAAGAGAGAGTTAGCTACAAAGGAGTTCATATAGGACTATCGGCTGATCTCTCAAAAGAGACTTTACAGGCAAGAAGGTGCTGGAAAGAAGTATTCAAAGTCTTGAAAGGCAAGGGCCTACATCCAAGATTGCTCTATTTGGCAAAGCTATCATTTAGAATGGAAGGGCAGATAAAGTGCTTCCCAGATAAAGTAAAGTTAAAGGAGTTCATCTTCACCAAGCACTTCTCATATAAAATGTTAAAGGGACTTACCTAAGAAAAAAATAAAATAAAAACTATGATATTAAAGTGACAACAAACTCACAACTATCAACAACTGAACCTAAAAAACAAAAAAAACTAGCTAAGCAAACAACTAGAACAGAAACAGAATCACTGAAATGGAGATCACATGGAGGGTTATCAGTGGGTAGAAGGAGGGGGGACAATGGGGGAAAAGGTACAGGAAATAAGAAGTATAATTGGCTGGTACAAAGGAGGCAGGGGACATTAAGAATAGTGTAGGAAATGGAGAAGCCAAAAAATTTATATGTAACATCCCATGGACATGAACTAAGTGGGGTGGAATGCTGGTGGATGGGTGGGGCCCAGGGTAGAGGGGATAAAGGGGGGAAAAATGGGACAATTGTAATAGCATAGTCAATAAAATATACTTAAAAAAGAAAAAAATTCCTGGGTTGATATAAAATAAGTTTAGAACTGACATGAAGTAACTATAACTTTGGCCAACCCCCTTACTTTTTCCACTGGGCAAACACAGTCCTTGTAGTCCCTGTGACATCACTACCCTTGATCCACACAGGGAAAGATGTGTGTCTCAGGTCCTATTAACCATAGTTTTTAATGAACTTTGTTAGAAACATACATTCAGGGAGAGAGCTTTTAATTTTATAATTTAAGAAATTTCTTATTTCCTTTGCTTAATGTATTTTGAGATGGATTTCTATAACAATTCTATTTAACACATTTTTTAAAGTTGCTCTTAAAATTGTAAAATTGATAATCATTAATTTGACAAGAATTGACATTTGTATATTTCAGTTAGGTGAAAATTCTCATTTTTAAAATGGTTAATAGTAAATTTTGACAGTTTTTTTTAATTCTCAGAACTTCTGATATGCTAATATATGATAAAACTCAAAGAAAAGCTGTCCATTCATTGCTGAATTTTCAGGCTTAGTTGAAAACAGAAGTATTTCACTAATTAACATCTCTCAGGGTGCTTACATTCATTTGCAAGGATTAACAAAACTGGGTCAGACTTATTTTTATAAATAAAGTTTTATTAAAATATGGGCAACATCCAGTTTTTTAATGTATTATCTCTGGTTGCTGTTATTCTACAGTAGCATTGTTCAGGTAAAAACTATATGCCCCACAAAAGGATACATTTACCATCTGGTCATTTATAGAAAAAGTAAATTGCCTAATCCTTTTTATATGAACAGTTTGGGGATATCATATTTCTGTTAACTCTTTAAAAAGAACTCCAGTGATTGAATTAGGCCATTTAATATTTATAAGGCTATTAGCATATGTTTCCTTTTGGAAGGCTAGAGAGGTATCTGAAAATTAGCACTCATTAAATATAGTTTGCTTATATATACTCTAGAATTTATATTATCTCTGTGAACCTGGGCTAAATTTTTATCATCTTGATGTTGCTAATACCAAATACGCTACTATATAAAAACGGATAAGGCAGCCCAGACTCTCTTTGAACTTGGATGCAGTGGATCTGAAAACTGCTAGATTATTTGCATAAGATCATATGATGTATGTGTGCAAAGGTGTATTCATTTCTTTTCAGAATGACTTTGTATCATATTCCATTAAAATGGGACAGATCAGATAGTTACTTCTGTCTCTTTTCTTTTTTTTGTAACACATGTAGAGATTCTGAACATGATGGGTTTTAATAACCAAATCCTTCAATTTAACTGCAGGCAAACTGTAGACAGATGGTGATGCTAAACTTCCCTTAGATCTCACTCACAATTTTAATTAAATACTTATGTCTATAGAGCACATTATATTTGACTGGGTAGGGGAATCATTAATAAAAGATGGTGTAATAAAATATGTTAAGACTGAACAAATCCATCCCGAGCTCTGATTTGTCACATTGATGAAGTATATTTCTCTGGCACCAATTTTTACACATAAGTTGGTTTATAAAGCACTTTATTCTAAATGCTTTTGAGATCATTCCCTTCAGGAGTTCAGAATAAAGTATTTATTTAAAGTAAGGAATGATCTTAATGTAGTAACTCTTTGGGGTTAGCTTGCCTTTTAAATTCTACTTACACCATTAATTTGAAACATTTACCAGTGTCCTTCCTTTAGGCACTAAATGTTGTAAGATTTTTTTTTTCCCTTTTGACCTGCCTTGCAACTCAGGGAAATTATTCTGAAATAATTATCCCAACAGAACTTAGTGATCAGTACATCAGCAGACTTGTATGTCTTGGGAGCAAAATCAGCAAATTAAAAGGGCATTTTATGAAGAACAGGTCATTTGGGCTAGTTCAACTCATGAACCTGCGAGCAAAATCATAACAGAGAGCTATTTTCCTAATGTCCTTGAGGATACTAGAACAAAATCTTCTCAAGTATTTTGCACAAAGAGCTCTATTTATTTGAAATTAGGTCAAACTATTAAACTCACCTCTGTTTGATGTAAAATAAAACTGCTTATTGCAGATCTAAGAAAACACTCGGTGTCCTATTAGGTTGCTTCAAAGAATGTCCTGGATAACCTTAAAGTAATTTAAAGCACAAGCTAACTTCAATTCTTCTTGTCTAGTATAGGTCTCAAGCACATTAGAATAGACTTGAAAATGCAATCTTGCAAAAACATACTCATTTCTTGCTGATTATATATTTCCTTTCAACTTGTCACCTATCCTTTACTTTCTCTATAGTTCACATATGGCAGAGGATATGAAGATAATTAAAAGTAAAATAAAAGAACTAGGTTAATTAATATTAAATTAATGAGGCTTTGCAATGGGTATAGCTATGTATAAAGCATCATACTTTTTTGTGTGCTATAAACTCAATTCCTGCCTATCTCCCTTCTGTCTTTTCCCTTCACCTCTCAGTGTATTATAACTGCAGATAACTCACATAGAACCATATTTTCCCCTTTTGTTTCCTAAATGATAGAAGGAGATAACTTTAGTCTCTATTTTACATGGAAATTCTTGTGAATAATATAAAAATGAATGTTTCATTATCAGAGTAAAATGATTTTTGATATATTGCCCTATCAAACAAAATCACTTCAGAGCACACAGATGTGGATTCAGTATACTGAGCTGTACATTTCTCTGTCTGTAAGACAAATCAAGGTGCGTTAAACAACCTGGAAGTTTTTTCTGCTATTCCATAGCAAGACAGCAAGGAGAGACTCTCACGTATTTTTGAGAATTACCTAAAAACTATTGACATATTTCTATTAAAATATCCAACATAACAGTACCAGGTAAATTCTACCGCATGACAAAAGATTCACAAATGTTCTGGTTGGACTGTTATTTTAGTTCATGACTGATCTGCATAGTTTATCTCCTCTTGGTGAAGCTCAGCTCCTTGCAACTGGGCTCAGTCATGCGCTACCTGCAGTTGGCAGGTTGGGTGACAGACTTGTATTGGATGTCTGTCTTCACATGATTTGCATTTGCTGGACTTTTGCTGGGATATAGAGGCTACGGCTCTCATCATCCAGCAGCTAGTCTGCACTGTTCCTGTGGCAGATATATTCAAAGAACAGTAAAAGGGGAGGCCTCAAAGTCCTCAAACTTTTAAAAGTTTTTGCCTTTGTCAAAGGGGCCACTTTCCTATTGTCCAAAGCAAATGGCAAGGCCTTCACAGATTCAAGGCGTTGGGAAAGTCTACACACTTTGACGACAGGCATTATAAAGTCTCATTTGGTAGAGTGATAACATATGAAATATAATAATTTGTGGTCATTTTTGTGTTCTATCAAACTTAGCACAACATTTGAAATATTCCTTTTCTATTGTAAAGTCAAAATCAAGTATTGCAAACAGAAAATTACAAAGGTGGAATTTATAACCTTTTGGCAGAAATTTTAAGAGGTCCTCCTTCTATCGCTCCATCATACCTTATTTGTTTCTCTTTGCAATCAGTTGAGTCATATATCAAATAACACACTCTTCAGACAGGGTCCTGTATTGAAGGGGATAAGAAGCAGACCTAAACTAATCAATGGCCATGCAAAATAAAAGAGAAGTTAACACTTTTGTTGTCAGCCACAAAGACTTTTTTAAACTGTTGCGTAACTGACCCAAAGTTGACTGATACAGAAATGAGTAATTAGAAGCTGGTTACTTCCAATGTGAGAAAAATATATGTGTCATTGTCCTGGGAATAGGGACTGACTGTTGAGGGCACTGTGATTGGAGGCTTGAAAATGACACTCTGTGCTGCTCTGCCATGACAACACACTTAGAAAGCATTGTCTTTTCAGAATATATGGGGGTGGGTAAAAGTAAGTTTACAGTTGTGTGTGTGGAAAACAATGCAATAAATAATAATAAAAGAATAAATTCTGTGTTTTGCATACTCACAACCGGAAGCATTCTTCTGCCCACCCTTATATCTGCGTGTGTGAGATCTTATATATCTCTTATGTACATAATCATCTTCTCTACAGATAGGCATTCTTATATTATATTTTTGAGCATGATGTCTATTGCATTTTTCTTGCATATGAATATTTCATTTATGAGATATAAATCCCTAGTCCCTTATATTGGATAGTCTATCTTTTCTCCCATAATATTGTACTTTTTTCTACATTCTGAGGTTTTGTTTTCAAGTAGATCTTCCACAACATTGAATTTTTTTTGGGGGGTGGCTATCAATTTGTTTTTCACTCCTGATTCATTCTTCAAAATTATTGTCCTACATTGTTTCTAAATATTCACCTGGCCTACTTAACCTGTGAATCCTTCCATCATTTGCGCTTTTCTCACTCTTTTGTTTGCTGGAGAAGGAAACCACATACTATGTAATTTTAAAAAATTATAAAACAAATAACATCAAATGGCTTTGTACTGATTTGATGTGCATTTATGTAAATGAAGTCTTCAATTGTCAATTGAAGGAAGCTTACAGAGATAAAGGCGAAGCCTGGACCAAAATACCCTGTTTCACTTCTAAATCTGATGTTAGTTTCATTATAATATTGCTTCTACCATGTCATAGAAAATTATCACCACCATAACTCTACATTTATTCATTCATTCATATTATTTATTCATTTCATCAAGTTTTTAACTGTTACTGTTAGGTGGTGCTCAAAAAATAAGTAAATGTGAGGAATTCTCTCCTTAATATGATTTTCAACCATTTTAACATGAATGTGCACTTGCTCATAACTTACACTTTGGAGTTTCTATCTTACTTTCTTGAATTTATTTCTCTAATACAGGGTGGGACAAAAGTATAGCTGTGAGTATGTGAAACAATTGACTTTTTTTTCTTTTTTATTGTATTTTTACCATTGCCATTTAGTCCCCTTGTACTCCTCTTCCCGCCACAGTCACCACACTGTTGTCATGAGTCCTTTTCCTTTTTGTTCAATTCCTCCACCCCTTATCCTCGCCTCTGCTTGGCTGTCATCCTGCTGTCTATGAGTCTGTCTCAATTTTGTTTGTTCTGTTTGTTCATTAGATTCCACATATGAGTGAAATCATATGGTATTTGTCTTTCTCTGACTGGTTGATTTCACTTGGTATAATGTTCTCCATGTCCATCTATACTGTCACAAAGTGTAAAATGTTGTTCTTTTTTATAGCCAAGTAGTATTCCATTGTGTAAATATCCCACAGTTGTTTTATCTGTTCATCTACTGATGGGCACTTGGGCTGCTTCCATATCTTGGTGATTTAAATAATGCTGCAATGAACAGAGGGGAGATATTCTTTTGCATTAGTGTTTTGAGTTCCTTTAATGTTTTGGGTTCCTTTGGATATATTCCCATACATGGGATTGCTGGGTCAAAAGGCAGATCCATTTTTAATTTTTTGAGGTATCTCCACACTGCTTTCACAGTG
Source organism: Mormoops blainvillei (assembly GCA_004026545.1). Taxonomy (NCBI): domain Eukaryota; kingdom Metazoa; phylum Chordata; class Mammalia; order Chiroptera; family Mormoopidae; genus Mormoops; species Mormoops blainvillei. The sequence goes on along the minus strand of PVJD01004152.1, from coordinate 26,749 downwards.
GTTGCATGAATCTTCATTCCCACCAACAGCGTATTAGGGTTCCCTTTTCCTCCACATTCTGGCTAGCACTTGTTTTTGTTGATTTATTGATGATAACCATTTTAGCAGGTATGAGATAATATCTCATTGTGATTGTAACTTGCATTTCTCTGATGATTAGTGATTTTAGCATTTTTTCATGTCTATTGGCCATCTGCATGTCCTCTTTGGAGAAGTGTCTGTCCAGGTCCTTTCCCCTTTTTTAAAAAAAATTATTTTTATTGTTGTGCAAGTACAGTTCCATCCATTTTCCCCCTATCCTCGACCTCATCCCCCCTGACTTCTTCCATGATTGTTCGTGTTGTGAAACCTTTCCTACATGAAGTCAAAAACCCACACACGACAGGCACTCCTGAGGCAGACCTGCTCCTGACCAGTGCTTATCCAGTAACAATATCACTAAAATGATATGTTTATAATTATTATTGTATAATTATTATTTTATAAAACAAATATTTTCTTAATATTCAATATGGAACACAGAAATCTTATAAAATGAAAATGCTTTGTTTTATGTTATCACTCATTTGTTATTTGAAATAATAGTATCAATCACCATTAAGAACATTGGAACTCAGAAATATCAGTTTTTGCGTTAACATAATTGAATTCTTTTAAACATTCTGAATGTGAGGGAATAATTCAAAGACATAGGAAGCTATAAACACATTTTTTTCCTGAAAACAGTAACAATTAAAGTTTCCTCAAGCAAAGATAATTCAGAAATTTTTAAAAATAATTTTAGAAAATTCAGTTCTGTATCAGTTGCTCCCATTTGTTTTTGAAATCAGGATCTCGAGGGGATATCTGCAACCCACATTCCTTGCTGCATTGTTCACTTACGATTGCCAAGATGTAGAAACAACTCAAATGCATTAACAGATGAATGGAAAAAGAAAATGTGGTATATACATACAATAAAGTATTCAGCCCCCCCAGAAAAGGAGGAAAATCTTCCATTTGTGACCATATAGATCACACTAAAGGACCCATAAATCAAATAAGCTAGTAACAGAAAGACAAATACGGCATGATTCCTCTTATATGAGATAATCTAAAGTAGTAAAACTCATAGAGTAGGAGGGAAGCTCCTGAGGAATGAGAGAAGTAAATTGAGAGTTTTTGCTCAGTTAGTATAAAGTTTCTGTTATACAAGGGGAATAAATTCTAGATATCTACTTTAAAACAAAGTGCCTATAGTTGACAATATGGTATTGTGCAGTTTAAAATATGTTAAGATGTTAGATATTACATTGAGTGTTCTTAACCACATAAAATGAACAAACAAACGAAACAAAAAAGAACACAAGTAAATTTCTGGAAGTGATGGATATGTTTAGTATTTTGATTGTGATGATATTACCACAGGTGTTTCCATATGTTCAAAGTCATCAAGATGTCTACATAAAATTATGCATTTTTTGTACATTTATACTTTCGTAAAGATAAAAGATGGATTCTCATGGTGTATTGTAAATATTCTTAGCTGATAATCAATTACAACATAAACTCTTAATTATACTGAAATACTATTGATAAAACATTAATATTTCTTAAGAGTCTGATCATGACTTAATTCTGCATTAATAAATGAACAATATCAAACTTCAGTTTAAATAATGATATTCAATTCCTTCTTAAATTTTGAAGTTTTCTCTTTATGCTTCATTGGAGACATACAAGATGCAAATGTTGTTAAAGTTTATGTTGTTTCTAACTACATTATAATGCCATACATTTGTAGTTAAAATTTAAATTGAGAAACAATGCAAAAATGAAAACCATTAAGGTTTTTTTATTATATATGTAAATTATAATATTTATGACATTCTTAATTATACATTCTATATATCAAATACAAATTATATGGGAAGCATATAAAATGTATGTTTATATTATAAATTATATATGCAGATGAATTTTTCTTTAAAATTCAGGAATAAGAATAACTCAATATAGACTACTTTAGTAATTAAAAATATGTCATTATTTTAAAAATATTGAACATTTCATTTTAAAATATGGTAGTGAATATAGAAAACCCTATAGGCTCTATTAAAAAACTACTCTACCTAATAAGTGAATTTGGTACAATAGCGGGATACAAAGTCAATATGCAGAAATGGAAGGCACTTTTGTATACCAGCAATGAAATATCAGGAAGAGAAACTAGGAAAAAAATCTCATTTACTATAACAGCAAGAAAAATAAATACCTACGAATAAATTTAACCAAGGAGCTAAAAGACCTATACTTGGAAAACTATAGAACACTGAACAAAAAATGAAGGAAGATACAAATAAATGGAAGCATATACCATGTTCATGGATTAGAAGAATTGACATCATTAAAATGTCCATGCTACCCAAAGAGATTTATGGATTCAATGCAATTCCTGTTAAAATACCAATGACATATTTCACAGATCTAGAACAAATATTTCAAAAATAAGTGGAACAAAAAAACACCCTGAATAGCATCAAATATTTTGAGGAAGAAGAACAAAGTAGGAGGGATCACAATACCTGATATCAAGCTATATTACAAGGTTGCTGTAGTCAAAACAGTCTGGTATTGGCAGAAGAACAAGATACATAGATCAACTGAACAGAATAGAGAGCCCAGAAATAAACCCATGCCCCTGTGGTCAATAAATATTTGACAAAGGGGTCATGAGCATAGAATGGGGTAAAAATAGCCTATTCAATAAATGGGGTTGGGAGAACTGAACTGGTATATGTTAAAAAAATGAAACTAGACCACTAGCTTGCACCACACGCTGGAATAAACTCAAAATGGATAAAAGGATTAAATATAAGTCATGACAGCATGAAAGTCCTAGAGGAAAATAGAAGCAGGATAAATTCAAATATCCAATGCAGCAATATTTTTCCTGATATATCTCCTAGAGCAAGGAATTAAAGGAAAAAAATTTAAAAAAATGAACTATGTCAAATTAAAAGTTTCTATATAGCTAAAGAAATCATCACCAAAAATGAGACTTAAGTAGTGAGATCAACTACACAAAATAAAAGTAAAATAATTTTTTATGTATCCAAATGGTCTTTGCTCTGAAACCTTATATGTTTCTTTAAAATCAAATATAAAAAATTCACAAAAGTATTAACCTGTTATTTGTCTCACTTATTAATATTCTTAATATTTTATTGCTCTACATTCATATTAAACTTAAAATCAGATGTGTACTTCTAGGAAATACACTTGGTTTATATGTGATAGACAAAAAAAGATAGCAAAGATTTAAGTCCTGCTTACATGAATAGGAACTAGTTAAGACAATGTTTTTTAATATATTTATTGCTTATGCTATTACAGCAGTCCCAAGTTTTCCCCTTCAACCTGCTCCACTCAGTATGCCCCATTCCCTCCAGCAATTGCCCCTCCTTCTGAGTTCATGTGCGTGGGTCATGTATATAAGTTTCCTGACTACTCTATTTCCTGTACTGTCCTTAACAACCTCCTGTCTATTCTGTACCTACTGATTTGTACTTCTTAATGCCTGCACCTTTGCCCCTGTTATCCCCCTTCCCCATCCCAGCTGATAACTCTACAAGTGATCTCCATTTCTAGGATTCTGTTTCTGTTCCGCTTGTTGGCTTAGTTCATTTTTTTAGATTCAAGTGTTGATAGTTGTGGTTTTATTGCTATTCTAATGTTCATAGCTTTGATCTTCTTTTTCTTAAGTAAATTCCTTTAACATTTCTTATAATGGCTTGGTGACTATGAACTCTTTCAGCTTTACCTTGTCTGGGAAGCACTTTATCTGCCCTTCAATTCTAAATGATAGCTTTGCTGGATAGAGTCATCTAGGTTGTAGGTCTTTGGTTTTCATCACTTTGAATACTTCTAGCCAGTCCTTTCTAGCCTACAAAGTTTCTTTAGAGAAATCACCTGATAGTCTTATGGGTACTCCTTTTAGGTAACTCTCTGCTTTTCCCTTGCTGCTTTTAAGATTCTGTCTTTATCTTTAACCTTCGCCATTTTAATGATGTGTGTTGGTGTGGTCCTCTTTGGGTCCAACTTCTTTGGGACTCTGTGCTTCCTGGACTTATATGTCTATTTCCTTTACCAAATTAGGGAAGTTTCTTTCATTATTTTTTCAAATAAGTTTTCAACTTCTTGCTCTTTATCTTTTCCTTCCAGAACCCCTATGATTCAAATGTTGACACTTTTGAAGTTTTCCCAGAGGCTCCTTAGCCTATCCTTGTGTTCCTGGATTCTTTTTTCTTCTTGCCATTCTCATTGAATGTGTTTTTCTTCCTTATGTTCCACATCCCTGATTTGATTCTCAACTTCATCCACTCCACTAGATTTTTCTTTATTTCACTTAGTGTAACCTTGATTTCTGCCTGGGTCTTTTTTATGCTGTTGAAGTACCCAGTGCATTCTGTGAGCATCCTAATAACCAGTGTTTTGAACTCTGCATCTGATAGATGGTTTATCTCCATTCTGTTTAGTTCTTTTTCTGTAGCTTTGTTCTGTTCTTTCATTTGGGCCATGTTTCTTTGTCTCCTCAGTTTGGCAGCCTCCCTGTGTTTGTTTCTATGTATTGGGTAGAACTGCTCTGACTCTCTGTCTTAGTAATACGGTCTATCATAGAAAAGCACACCAACAAGTTGGATGGGGCAAAGACTTAGGTAATCACTGGTGGGGCAGCAACCCCTGTGAACCAGGTTGATGGAGTCTCAGTTATGGTGTTTCTGTTCAGTGGCCCTGTGTGGGGAGGGCTCAGAAACAGGACAATGTCATTGCCTGACGTCCGGAGTTTTATCTTTGAGGACACTGTCCCCTCACATTTGCCCTAATGCCAGACATTTCCATTTCTCCCTGTATGTCACTGGTGCCCTTCCAGCAGCTGCCACAGTGCTGAAGACCAGAACGGGCTGATTCTGTGTAAGTCCTAAGTTCATTGTGGGTCCTTTAAAAGGGGAGATCTGAGAATCCCAAAATTTCTCCCACCACCTCAACCCCCACTGATTTTTATAGCCAGAAGTTATGGAAAGTTATATCCTGGCACTGTAACCCTGGGCTGGATGGTCTGGGTGGTACTGAGTTCCCTCTCTCCTAAGTTATCCCTTTCTATTTTTGCCCATCACACATGGGCGTGGGACCACCCATTCTGCATCTCCATGCCTCTGCACCTTAGCGCCTCTTCACACATCTCTGTGTCTGCCCTTTGTATCTGTATTGATGAATGTGGCTTCTTTAATTCCTTGTTGTCATACTTCCACACAGCTCAATTATCTAACTATTCTGGGTGATATTTGTTTTGTCATCTAGTAGTAATTTTTGCTGAGATTGTACAAGGAGGTGAGCCGTGTTTACCTATGCTTGTATCTTGACCTGGTTAAGACAATATTAAGATTTTATTTCCTAACTCTGAGTGTTCTAATTTTGAGGGCTTACATTATATTGTAATTTTTATGTACTAAACTATTAAAGTATATGTTTAAAGACTTTGGAGAATTAAAATTACATTTAAAACTACTTAATTTTTTTCTGGTATGCATTAAACATTTATCATTTGTTATCTTCTCACTATAATATTCTAACTTTATTAAGTGACTAGTACATGTTTTAAATGAAAACTAAAATATCTCAAATGATTACTAAATGATGAAGTATTTATTGAATTATGGTTTTTAAATCACAAAATCAAAGTAATGGCAATTTAAGTGGGTATGATTTACAAATTTTTATGATCAAGTGATAAGTGAATAGAGATAAGTAGTCAAGCATATGATATAACTAAAGGGATGAACTAGTTAACTCTGTACTATTTAGCAGAAATGTATTGTTTCAGCATCCTATGAATTACCTTAGGGTAGTTTCAGGGTTCTATGGGACATAGCTCTAGAGTGCAAATAATGTATTATATCTCTTATTAAACTCTATTCTAATTTTGATTCACTTGTATTTAAGAACTGTACAGGGTTATCTAATAAGTCAAAAAACATCTTTTGGAGCCTTTGGAGTTCAATGTATGAGTCTAAAAAGACACACTGTGATTCGTTATCACCAGGAGAATGCATGTGTGTATACGTGTATACGCCTTCTACCCACGCATTTTGCTCATTGCTCTATAGTGATGATGCAAAAATTTTTATCGTTGGAGACATACTTTTGGGATGATGAATATAACTCCCTGTTAAAAATAAATATTTTGTCATTGTAATCCAGATTAGTGTGTTAGATTAGAAAATCAGTTTCTGCTAAGATTATGCAGGCAGGCAACATTGGCACAGACTATTCAAAACAGTGAGAAGATGTAATTTCGAGGGTCTGAAGCAGGCTCATTAAGATGGTGTGGAGAATTCCCGTCACAGATTTTTCGGTTTGGCTTCTCTTAGCGCTGTTTATCTACCCTCTATGACATTTTATACACTTGATTTCTTTTTTTATGATTATTTGATTAGTGCATTTAATTGATATCTTTAAGCAAGCAGGAACTGGATCCTTTTCTGCCCACCACTATGTGTCCTGAGCCTTTTTTCTGGCCCATAGCAAACAAACGCTCAGTAAATAGTTATTGCCTACATGCTCCATGGGGTGGCCATGTCTGTAAATATAGCACTATTAAGATCTACATTGCTGTAATGATTTCTTTCTAAATGCTTCCTCCACAGATTTTCACTCTCAAATGAAATTTATGGGAGGAGAAATTGAAATGTGAATTTTCGTATTATGAGCAAACTTTTAAAAAGACACCTGTTATCAGGAACTGCATGTGTTTGATTCAATCCTAGGAACAAGGAGGGATGTGATATGTTTTCTTTATTTTAATTTGAAAGGAAGAAATTCTCTCAATAATTTTATTATTTTCTAAATCCATTCTCTCAATCCTTTACAAGAAGTTTTTTGGCTTTTGGTTTTCTTTAGAAATATCAGACACAAGAGTACTTACCACTCCCTGTAACTGTTAGGCTAATTGGTCAAATCACTGGCTGAATCAGCATCAGAATACTCTTGTCTACAATTTCTAATGACCAGGTAGATTTTCCTTGTTTATAATAATTGACATAGGCTATCCTCAGAAATAATGGAATTTGATATGAAAAAATATTCTAATGCTAATACAGTATTTACAATAGGATATACAAACAGACTGTCCAGCATTCCAGCAATATATAGTTAGAAATAAACTCACTATTTGAACAAATTCTTTTTTTTTTTAGCAGTTATGTTTTTGGTGACTAAAACACTGAGAAAACCTTCTAAATTACCAGGAGATTTTTATTTCTATTGTGTAGTTCTACTTTTATGTAATTTTTGTATTGTTTAAATCTTTGGGTATATGTTTTATATTTCATATCAATAACAGGGTTAAAAGCAAAATAAAATAACCCTTTATGTAAACTTAAATACCGAGAAGAGAATTACTACAAGGCCTCTACAGAAAAAGTCCAGCCATTGTTATAATAAGAACAGTTTGCACAACATCCCTGTAACCTGGCAGCCAAGGACAGTCAATGGAATGCCCACATGTGAACAATAACGACTTCACTGTACTAGCCAGTAGGGGTAGTAGACACCATTGAGTGAGTGAGCACGTGTACTGTGTGACCGTTGCGTTCAAAATGACTAAGCAGAACAACAAATCTGCATCAAATTTTGTGTGAAGTTTGAACACTCCTTCACGGAAACTATTTGGATGATTCAGAAGGCTGCAGCTATGGGCAGCTTCATTAAGACAACACATCTTGTGCAGAGATTTTTTGAAAAACATCAAATCACCCCGGCGACCCAGACCCCCTACAGCCCAGATTTGGCTCCCCGTGACTTCTGGATTTTCCCAAAACTAAAATCACCTTTGAAAAGGAAGAGATTTCAGACCATTGATGAGATTTAAGAAAACATAACCAGGCAGCTGGTGGTGATTGGGAGAACTGTGTGAGGTCCCAAGGTGCCAACTTTGAAGGAGACTGAGGTGTCATCATTTTATCTACAATGTTTCTTGTATCTTCTTCAGGAAATGTCTCTATTTTTCACAGTACCTGGCTGGATACCTTCCAGATCTCTTACATCTGAGTGTCATATTTAGAAAAACTTACACAGGAAAATTTTATTTTTTTATGATGCTACTAGAGAATCTAAAATCTAGTGTTAATCTAATATTACTGTGATTGTGGTTTCTATTCTCTTTTATGTTGATAACATAGATGTGTAACACAGATATATATATATATATATATATGCTTATCTTTAAAATAATAATATAAAGACAATGAAAGCCTTTTTGAGTATAAAATTAAAATAAAAATGAAATTTTCATGACTACAATATATTTTTTCAATTTAACATGATAAGTAACACATGTCACATCTTCCAAATAACATTAAAAACACACAATCAATATTTATCAATCTTTATAACAATTAATAACTCATTAAATAATAGATGAAGTAAAAGTATATTGCCAATTTTGTTCAATGCACATGTGCACACACGCATATGTATACAACCACCCCACCACCACTGCCACCACCACCAAAGCTCGAACTTAACAATGGTCTATTTGCCTGATATTTAAAAGTTATATTGTAACTCCTAAAATTTTTGACTTAATGTTTATTACCACACTCATAGGCAGAATCACATTAATTGTAGTTTGCATATAATGGAAACCCTTTGTACTGCTTAAAGTAAACACTGTATGTGATGTTGTCCCTACACTATACAGTGCATCTGTGCATACTGAAATTAGCAAGTAGAAAAAGTAATATTACAAAAGAATTATAATTTTTAAGATTTAATTAATTGCTAAGTCAAGAAAAAGTTAAGATAAAAAATAATGCTTGCACAACTTAATAATTTCATAACAGTTTTATAAAGAGTTTAATTTTGGCCTTGAGAAAGTTTTCATTTGTGTGATAACTAATTTACAGTCAATTACTAAAAAGGCTCATTATTGCATTTTTTAATAAATTCATCTTATTTGGTTAAAAATACAGTAATGAAATTTGCTTGATAGTTGCTCAGTAAACATACATTTCATAAAAAGCTAAGAAAATAATAATTACATCGTAAATAATTTCACTTTACAAGTGTAATTTACTTTTTTCCTGAAAACATACTAAATGCTCATGAATGTTCAGTGCTTCAGAGAGAGACTGCTGTGACCTCACTTAGCAATTAATTTTCTTTCTGTGCTCCATAAAATTAAAGAGATTTACAAAGCAAGTGAAAATACTAACTTTTATAATGATGAGCCATATGGCACTTGGTTTTACTATATTTATGCTTAGCAAAGAGTATAAAATTACAGTTCTTGCACTTTTTAGAAAACGAGGTTACTACTCCTATTATGTTTACAAATTAGTAAGACGAGGATAACAAACAAGAAGTTTCAGGTTATTTTAAAAAAATAGGTTCTACTGAAATCTAACATTTTTCCTAAACAGCTTTGGTTTATAAGTATGTTTAAAGTGTTGATAAACATGAAATGCCATGTTTGTAAATTTTTTCCAGGTGAACTCCACGACACAATTTGCTTGGCTTGGGAAGCATTTACTCCCAGTCCAAAAGTGTTCTTAAACAGAAACAGAGGCGCTGCCTTTGACCAACTATCTACTCCTATCTTCCCCTGAGTCTTTTCAGTTTGGAATGGATAAATTTGCACTTAGGGATATTTAATACATCATTCAATGAGTTCGTATATGCCTATAATCAGGTAAATTTTAATCTCTTAAATGGCATGGAGAGATAAAGTTATGTACATGAAATGTGATAGATTTAGCTAATAAAAAGATGGAAACTCCACCACATTATTTGCTACTTGTATGGTTATTTGTAACCATACACATATAAGCAATTTACATTTTCCACTTGGGGGCAGCTCGTATGCTTTAAGGCCATGATAAAGAATATCTTTTTTTTTTTGAATTGTGATAGGAAGGCATAGGAGTATTTTAAGCAAAAATTATTAACCTAATAAATATAAAATGAATCACTTCCATCTCTTAGCCATTGGCCACAGAAGAACCAGCATAATAAAATGATTCTGGGAGAGCAGGGATCAAGAATGTTGGTGTTGACACTTCAATACAGGCCTGCATCCTGCATCTCATCCCAGCTCAAAGAAGGTGGAGATGGGTTAACCTGTTTTTAATACCCAAGTGGTCAGCTAAGTGAAAACTGAGGTTACCATATTGACTCATTCACAGTCTTATTTTCTATATAAATGGGCATAGTTATTTTATAAATATAACTAAACCAATTTTGGGGGTATGACTGAAATCTTTACCACTACCATGTGCATTTTTAAAAATCACTAGTTCTTGTTCGTACTGTCTTGGTTATGTATTATTCTCAATTTGAAAATTATCATACCATGTCCTCATCTCAAGCAGCAAAAAACAGTGAAAGTTTATGTGGAGAATTATCTTTTCTAGGAAATGCTATATATATGTGTGTGTGTGTACACCGGCTTACTTTTAATAGCAATATAGTACATATATATGCTGTTTTGTTGCTACAAGATCAACATTTCATAATTAGAACCCATTATTTTGAGTTACTATACTCACAAAATGATAAATTACTTTCACCATCTTTAATTCCATCTAGTTTTGAATACTAAATCAAAGTATCTTTTTATAATGAGTATAATGCTGAACTGTGAATATCATGGTCATTTCACTGAATTTAAGATTTAAAAAATTATGCAAGTTTCGCAACGGAATACTACATGGCAGAAAGAAAGAAGGATCGCATACCATTTGCGACAGCATGGATGGGCCTGGAGAACATTATGCTAAATGAAATAAGCCAGGTGGTAAAAGACAGATACCATATGATTTCACCTATAAGTGGAGACAAATCAACAGAACAAGCAAGCAAGTGAAATGTAACTAGGGACATTGAAGTGAAGAACAAAGTGACAGTGAACAGAGGAAGGGGATGGGGAAGACAGGGGGAAACGGGAAGGGTGGTCAAGGAAAATGTATGGGGGAATCAAGGAAAAAGTAAAGGGGGGTGGGATCAAGGGTGGAGAAGGGAATAGGAGGGGTGCGGGGGATGATAGGGGGAGGAAAATGGACAAAACTGTACTTGAACGACAATTAAAAAAAAGGAAAAAAATTATGCTAGTTTCAAAATAAATAGTATAAACCATCAGGTATTTTCAGTAACAGAAGACAATATAAACCAGGGAAACTTTCTATTTGTATTTTTATTTTTCAAAAATCAGAAAGACCAGCTTTGTGTCCATATAACAATGTGCTATCATTTTGTAGTGCTAACAGAAATGATTAAAGCAAAAAATGTAAATGTAATCAGTTTTAAAGCATCTGAAGATTCATAATCTAAGACATAAATTATAGGCTTTCCATGGCTGCTGAAAACTTAAGAGCTTTTATTTCTAGAATACATACTATGTTGAAATTGTGATGTTTTACATGACTTAATGAGAATTCAAATCAAAGTATTTCTAAAAGGAAGCATTGATTCACACCAGGTCAACCATGATAAAAACCTGTTCCTGCAGCTATCTAAATTACTACATAAATCCACTCTCTTGTCAAATGTAACTTATTTCAGTTGGCCCTTCATACCGTTTAAACAAAACATAAATAGACTGTTCCTGTCCATAAAAGGATTGGTCTTTCATATGTAGATATATCTTGTACATTTTATTTTCAAGAGTCCCTGTACTGATGTCAGAATGATGAGAGTCATCAATGCATATCACAAAGAGTATTTGTAAACTTTTTAAACTCCCTCTTAGGAACGCAGAGATTTTTCACGGACATTGGTTGTTGCTTTTGTAAGTTTAAACTGACTTTACTGAGAGAACAATCTGTCACTGCTTTCCTGTCTGACTGTCTGTGTAGTTTTTAAAAAATGGGGCCTACTGATTCCTACACTCAGTTCATGAAGATAGTCTTTCTCGTTGCCTGAAATATTTGGATATGTTGGTTTGTGACAAAAATAAAAACATTTTTGAGGATAAGTTAATTTTACTTGAATTCTGACTGACCAAGTCATAGGAGAACACAGAAGTAAACGAAGGCTGAGTCACGTACAAATGGGGATGTATCAGGCACCATCTGGAGTTGTTGTGAGAGGTTGTGTTTGATGTCATTGAATTTTTTTGAAGATTTTTTCAATGCATCTCCCCATTTCATGAATGGGTGATTTATGAGTGCACGTGCCCACACCACGCTGAGTGTTCAGCAGTTTTTGACCAAAAATGACATGACCCCATCCCTACCTCCCTATTCAGCTGATCTCACACTGAGTAACTTTTTTTCTTCTAGATGAAAAAAGCCCTCAAAGGGAAGTATTTTGCTGATGTGGAGGAGGTGAAAAAAAAAAATGGCTGAAGCACTAAAAGGCATCAAAGTTGATTAATTCAAAAACTGTTTTGAACAGTGGAAAAAATATCTTGATCAGTGCATTGCTTCAAAATGGACAGTATTTTGAAGGTGACTGAAGTTTAAATACGGAAGAATAAATACACAATTTTTTAAATAAGTGAATTCTGTTTGGGGAGGTCCCATCTTATATTGTTGATATTTATGAAGGTATTTGTATCAACTAAATCCTTGATTCTCAGCATCAGTTTCTAATTTGAATGGAAGACCAAAATAATAAAAGATGTGGTTTGGACATTCTTGTTAAAAACAGTGTTAATATTTACCACACTAGCGAAAACTATTTTTATATATCTGGATGAAAAAGTTCAGGGCAAAATCTGACTTGAAGAGTGACATCAAGCTGAAAAAACTGGCTAATAATCATACTTGAATAGATTGAAAGGGTTGCTGTCACAGTAGGAACGGAGGACAGATTCTGTCATGCATGAAATATATGGGTGAGGGGATATGACACAGGTATCATCATATGTTTTAAAAACGAAATGCCTCATGATAAAAGCTGACTGAAGTGAGGAGAAAAAGTTTTCTCTATGAGCATTTTAGTCAATAAAAATTTCAGTAAGTTACAAGGTATAGAGAAATGCGTTGAGATGCAGAAGAATAACTGTGCTTTTTAATTCGTGTTTTTAAAGGCTACTCTGAAGTTAAATCACTTATTTTTTTCAGTGGAAGCTGAAGATCATGCCAATAAATTTTACTTCACAGGGTCTTCACTTTCAGTTATTTCATGCAAACTGCTAAATATTTCATGTACTTGTGGTAGAATATTTCTCAGATTTTACTATCAAACTGTGCAGAACTGCCCTTTATATTTAAAAAAATACTTAAACAATCTTTAATTGAATATTAATTTCCATTTAGTTCTACTTATTATGCATGAATATAAATATTTTGTGGTTACAGTTGCAAGTAATATCAGCAATGTTTAATTTGTTTTAATTATAATCTATTATCTGCCTTTGTATTAGTCTCTGTTTTGTTGTCGTGTGTGTGTGCGTGTGTGTGTGTGTGTGTGTGTGTGTCTGTGAGAGAGAGAAACGGGGAAATTCCCACATGTACTCTCACATCACACTCTCATACACGTGCACATGAACTTCATCATCATTGTTTGATCTCTATTACCTCTCTGTCTATATATCTATAGAGTATGTCTAATGTTGCCTGCCACCAGGGTACTCTGCACAATGCAGCATGTGATGTACCTTTTTACTGGAAATGCTACGTATCTGTCATGTGTAATATAATACACTTCCTACTGGTTTTAGTTTAAAAACCAGAGTTGTTACCAAACCTGTAATACTTTGTTATTTGACCCCTGCAGACACCACCAGTCTTATTTTTCAACACAAATTCCTCTCCCCCTCAACACTGTGATCATAATATTTTTAAATTTTATACATGCTGCATTCTGTTCCATTCATGGTCATTGCATATGGGGTTCCCTCTTCTTAAGACATTATTCCTGAGGTCTACACTTTGCTGACATCTACTGTACCTTGAGATCTCAGGCACATCCTTTATGTGGCCTCATAAAAATCTTGTTTGTCTCCTTCATGGCTGATGTAGCCATTGTTCCAACCCATTCTCCTTACCAACGTGGCCGATAACTGAGGATTGAGACGTGCCATTTCTGTCCTTTATCTCATTCCTAGGCATAGTTCACTGACCAGAATATTATTTAAGTATGTTTGTTGCATGAAAGAATAAAGGTATGATAGGAAAACCATTATCTGAAGCTAGCATGGCTAGACATAAGTGCCACATTTAATCTGTTTCCTTCTTTCTCATGAGTAGGGCAGTCTAAGAGATATGAAATGTTGCTAAACTGTCACAGTAGCCATGCTTTTGCCCAATGGCTACTATTGCTCCTATTTCTTACCAAGTTAGCTGCTCCTGTGAAGCTCCTGCCGTGTAATTGTCCATGCAACTTAATATTGCCATGAGTTTGTCTGCTGTGGACAGTCCATGGTTTATTATAATTTTAGCACACGGCTTACATTTTATTTCTTCAACCAGGTCCCTGTTACTAGCCCAGGACATTGTTGATGCCCGTCATCACAGACAAAGTGATAAGTATATCCTTGCCTTTGCTTTTCTCTTTCTCCAGCTTGAATTCGATGATCCAGAATCATCTTGAGCCTGAAGCAAATTTATTAAAACCATTGGTGTTTTTCTTACTTTCTAAATCACAGCCTTAAATAAACTCAGCTATACTTTTGAATTAAAATAGCTTAATGCCACTGAAAAATATTTTATAATCTGGAATTTGTTCCATGATAATAGCTTCACTTACTAGTTGCCAGGCTAAACAGTTAATTTTCACAATATTCCTTTGAGGTAAATTTCTCTTATAACCATGTCCAATGAAATTTTCAATTTCACTTCATTGACTCTTTGCTACAGTGATTTTAATAGCATTTTCTTTCATAGCATCACTGAACTTGATCTCTGCCTCTTTATTCTCGATAGATGACCTTGCCTGCTCTTCAGGGAATTGAAGCCATCAGGTGGAACTCCCTCACCTCCTGCCATCATTTCTCTCCAGCATCCCCACAGGTACTATTTTCTTTCCTCCCATTCCAACGGCAACATGTTCTCTCTACCAATCAGGGAAAATTCACTCTGTATGTGTCCTGGAATGCATCCACTTTTCTTCATGTGACTGCCCTTGTACTTGATACTGTTTAATTTCTTATACATCATTCTTTTAGGCAATTAGTTTCTTCCTCCTCCTGGTTCTTTTCATTGTCAACATTGAAACATGTGTTTATTGTTCCCATCTTCAATAAAAGAGAGGAAAAGTATGTTAGACATCATGCCCTCTTCTAGCTCCCTTCTTTTGACAGCCAAACTTCACAGAGAAAAAGACTGTACCCATAATTTCTATTCCTTCATTGCCCATTCCTCAATGTATCCTCTTAAGTGTCATATTTCCCCAAGACTTTTGCTTTTTAGTCTACACTATTTTCCTAGATGACTTAATCTCCTCAGACGTTGTCAAAGAACGTCAACTTTATTATGTTGACTTTGAGCTGTAAATTTTTCATATTTTTAATACCAAAAATGTATTTGTAATTTGATTGCATGTCATGTTTCTATTGGCAGTGTTTTTCTTTCTGAGTGGTATAAAAATGTAATGGTTCCTGCTACAATCTATAGCATCTTCTATATGAAGAAAGACAGCATTGGCATTAGCCAACACACACTGATTCTCTCCTCAATTCCAAATCTGCATTTGAGCAATAGATGTTACATGCAATTATTTCTTTGCATTTCCTTTTGGATCTCTCTCAAACATTTTGTGTTCATCACATGAAAAAAGCAAAAACTTGGGGTACTTCAACCATATATGCTCCAACTCCAGTCTTGACTATTGAAAAAACCTTGATTTTAAGAAACTGGGAGTCATTATCAATATTTGTTTTGAATCCACATTCAATCACTTGGCAGTTCTACCTCCAATACAATTTTTAGGGAATCAGGTACTAACACTTTAGGTTTTTTTTGCATGCATTAGTTTAATTTTACTAGAAAGCTAATAAAAACTAAGAGTTTGACATCACTATTATCATCAATTTAACCATGAGGGTATTGAGATAACATTTTTAAGGTTATGTAGTTAGTTAAATTGGAACCCCAAATATGATTTAAATACTTTAGGATCTGTGCTTTGTTATTTTTTTCCTCACACCCTTGATCTAGTTCATCAGGAAATTCATTCTTAACTCCTTCTGTTAACTCTGTGCACTGCACACAAGTGATCTTTTAAAGAGAGATTGAGTTATTGATGTTGCTTCATGTTCTTTAATTTGTTCCCATTTATATGTAAATACTTATAATAATACTTAAAATAATAAAAACTCTTCTTTACAGAATTTGTCTCCCTTTTAAATTAATTATGAAGTATCATAATTTGGTAGGCAGAATAATGACTCCCTCCCACCCCAAAGATTTCTGTGTCCTAATTTGTGGAACTTATAAATGTATAGGTTTCATGGCAAAGGAGGGTATTAAAGTTGCAGATGGAATTAAGATTGCTAATCCCTGACTTTCAAAGAAAGAAATTACTTTGGATTATCTCAGTGGGCCTAATCTAATCCCAAGGGTTTTTAAAAGTGGAAGAAAGAATTGGGAAAGGGAACCAGAGAAATGGCAGAATGAGAAAGACTCATGTTACTGTCATTTTTGACTGAGGAGTAGAGTCATGAACCGTGGAATGCAGGTGGCCTCTAGATACTGGAAAAGACATGGAAACAGATTCTCCCACATAGACTCTAGAAAGAGGGCAGATGCACCAACATCTTTATTTTAGCCTAGTGTGACTCATTTTAAACTTCTGAGCTTCTTAAATGTCAGGTAATAATTTCATGTTGTTAAGCCACTTAGTTTGTAGTTTTGTTACAATGGCAATCAGAAACACATGGTGATATTTCTTTAAAGCATTCATTCATTCATTCACCACACATACCTTGTACAGTTGTGACTACTTATTCCAAAATGTATATTCAGTCATTTAAAAACACTCTAATTTTCTAAGATCTACATATTTTTAGAAAATATTTAATTTATTTTAAATGACTAGATGAAATAAAAGATGCTAGCATGTTTACTCCAGTGTTGATCCTGGTACTTGGATCAACATTGAGGAGTTAATGAATTGTTAAAATTATCCATGCCCTCCTGCCTCCCCTGTGTGGCAAGTGTGATCATGTGCTAAAAAGCTCCAACAGAAAAAGTATGAGACAAAGTAACATCTGTGTTCTCCAGGAATGTAGAAAGAAGAAAGAAATTGAATAATGAGCCAATGAGAAATATAAAGGCAGATATGTCCATGTTTTTAAAATAAATAGCATAACATGACAATGGGTGAACTTGTCAAGTATTACTATAGAACAGCGTCCAATATGTATTTATAAAACAACTAATAACAAACACATATAGGGTATCAATATTTCCTTGTATTTTAATAGTTTTTATAATAGTCTATTGCGATCTTGGGAGAAAACCATGTTTCTTTATTATATAAACTTATATGCATTTATTTTCCTTGGCAACTGAATTTAGCAAATGAAATGATGAGAGAAATAATAACAAAGCAGAATCATTGCCTTCCTGCCTCTTTTCTATTTTTATCTTAGATTATAATCAGTAGCTAGCAAGGAAAATAATTTTACTAAGTTGTTTCTTATTAAAAGATAGCAAACATGAATATTTTCAGATGAGGAAAAAACTAAATATAACCTCTAATTTTATTTTAGACTGCACAATAAAAAAAACAAGTCTATTCCTGCAACAGATATAATAATAATAATAATATAAAACTAATACTACAAAATTATATAATGCTTCTCTCCAATAAGGAAACTAGGTTATTTTACCTATTTTACATATAATATTAAATTAACAATGTTAATTAGTCTATACTAAAGGAAATAAATGAATTATCAAATGTTTTATATCGTTAGCAAAGAACATTCACTGTTTCATGTTAGTGCTTTTTGGCCTCTACAGTGAGTCAGACTCATTGATAATCAGTATGAATCTTTATAATTTAAATTAAACTGATAGCACCATATAACTTTAAAAATGCAATCTGTATTATATGCTACATTTTTAAACCAAAGTAAATTCTTATTCTTAAATATAATATTTGTAATTTTGAAAATGCTCTTTATTCTTCATTATTGTCGCCTATATATTATTCTACCACTTGTTATTCTATTATTTGTATAAAAATCTGATTATACTTTATGGAAATTGCATATTTCAGTTGCTGGCATATAATAAGACCTCAATGAAATGTAGTAGTAATAGAAATAGTGGTAGTAGTATTAGAAGTGAGAATAGTAGGAGTACTTTTGGTACATTTTGTCATTATTTTTATAATATACTTTAAGTTAACTGATGAGGTTACACATCACAGCATAGGCTATGATGCTTACCATTGTCCCCTAAAATTGTTCAAGAACATGATATGAATAATAGATTAAGACAACATATTTATGAGTCATAGTTGATAATCACGATTTTAATGAGACCTGATACTCATGCTATATGCATGTATTATTCTAAATGGGCAAAAATTGACAATTTTAGGCAAGTGATCTGATCAATATCAAACCAAATCAGGCTTCAGCTCAGAAAATGAAACAGATTACCTCAGTGGACCCCTCCTTTGCCTGGAGGCCTACTAAGGATTGTGAATCTTTGGTTTGAAAAAAGCTAGGTGCCCGACATTCCTCTCTTTTGCAGCACGAGCTACATTCTAGCTCAGTGCTTTGTATGACGGTATGTATAACTTCCTTACATTGTTGAGACCATGCTTGTTTTACATATAGGGTGTTACCTATTTTAAAGAAAATTAGTTAATTGGTGTGATGGTTAATTTTATGTGCCTATTTTACTGACCGAAGGGATTTCCTGATTGCTGGGAAAACTTTATTTCTTGTTGTATCTGTGGGTGTGTTTCCTGAAGAGATTACCATTTGAATGGTAGGTTGACTGGAGAAGATCACCCTCACCAATGCCAGTGAGCAAGATCCAATCAATTGAATAGAACAAAAAGACGAAAGGGTGAATTTGCTCTCTGGTTGAGCTGGGTTGTCCATCTTCTGCCCTCAGACTTCGGTGCTCCCAGGCCTCAGGTTTGACCTAGAACTACACGTTTGGCTTTCCTCTTGTCCGAATCACTCTGCCACTCAATGACTCATGCAGCAAACACTCACAGGATCATTTCTGGGCCAGGTGCCACTCTGGGCACTTGGGGTGCAAAGATCATGGTGACTACAAGGAAAATTGGTTGCTCTGCAGGGGGACCTTCTTGAGTTTTCCCGAGACTGTCTCTCTTCCTTTCATGAAAAGTTTCAGGAGATAACCAGAATGCTCACTGGAGTTATTTTTTTTGTTCTGGTGGAGTATAAAACTGTATTTCATCAGGGCAAAAAGCACGCAGGTCTCAACAATATGTCTCTCATGGCAGGCAAGTAGAGTAGCTTTCCATCAGGCTAAGAGTCCACCTCTTACTGGCGTAATTCAAAGGCTTCATTAAGAAGACAATGAAGCCTGCAGGTGGCAGACAGAGGGCTTCTCAGCCTCCGTAAACTCATGAGCCAGTCCCTCATAATGCATCTCTTTCTGTATAGCTATGTATATGCCATTGTTTCTTTTTCCTTAAAGAACCTCTCTTCAGATACAACATTGTAGTTGCCTTCTTACTGCACAGAAGTAACTAATAACCAAATATATTTGAGCATCTCCTCCCAAGTATTTATAATTTTACTGATTATGCAAGTGATCATAAAGAATATATGATATGCTTTTAAATTGTGCATAAATGGAATAATGCATTGTTAAACTTTAATTCAAAGTATACTTTCAATATTTCTTTTTGTTGGTGGTTAGTATTTTTTATTTAATTAGGCCTTTATTGTACTTTTCAGGTCATATATGAAGAGAAGAGAATATGAAATATAATAACATATGGCATTCAAAAATTGGTTAAAGCATTTTTATTCTAAAGTTGCCATTTTAAGATGAGTATTGGGAATATATTTTGCTGAACTCTCAAAATAAGGATGGAGAAACTACTTTTATTAAAATGAATTGACTTGGCCATAAATTAAATTTAATTAGAACATTTTCTACTACAGAGAGCTACATAAAAACAAAGGCTTAATTAGAGCAACACTATAAAATTATTTGGTTCTAATGTATTTTTAAAACTGTCTTTGTCCCTGCTTTATAGAATACTCCATGCTGTGGGGAGCTTAGAAAGATATGATGGGTTCTTCTTCAGAGACTTGTAAGGAAGCCATGGCGCAGAAATATGAAAAACGTAAGAGAGCTCTTCTGAATGTGACTAAAGGTTAATTAATCAATTATTTTTATGTGTGACTAAGACAATTTTATCATTGTATAAATATATGTTTCAGAAAAAATATAGTAATGTAGACTTTAGGAAGCAATGAGTCTTCTTTTACATTTAATTGGAGGAAGGAGTGGGGAAGTCAGAGGTTTTCTCTATTTTGTGTTCAGTCTCTCCATTATGTCATCTTTTTCTTCTTATTTGAACTTGGAATTACATTCATTCATTGAACAAATATTTGTTGAATGCCTTCTAGGCAGTATTAGTTCCAAGGGAAACATATATTTATGGAAATTTTTAAAGAGCTCACAATTCAGTGAGCTAGGAGAGAATATCGATGCCTTCCTCTATATGTCTTAAAGAGTTGTGTTTCTCAATGTAGAGAATGTCAGCTCTATGGATTAACATTGATTACTGGCTCTCAGGTCTGTAGATCAGGCAACTGCATTCCCGATATTTCTACCCTCATTTCTAGGAGTGAAGGATATGGCCCTGTAACCCTTCTTGCTCCTGGAAAGGGCACTCATGTCCATTCTACCTGCTCTAAGATACTCACAACTAACAAGATCTACTGTGGTATTCTCTGGTTATCTCCTTATGATTTCCCCCCTATGTCATATGTCCATTTCCATAAGAAATCCATATTCATCCTGGAACTGTTTCCAACATTTTTTTTCTTCATAAAACATCCTCCTTACACTTACCACACAGTAGAATCTGGTTTGTTCAGTGTACAGAGACTGAAATTGGTTCAGAAAACCTGTGTTCCAGTCTTGGAATTACAACTCATACCATGACCTTAAGTCTCCTTTGGACTTGTTTTCTTATTGCACAGTGAAGATAACCATCCTTTCATGCTCAGCGGTGGTTGTAAATTAAAAATGAAATGATGATTATGAACTTGTTTTGAAAATTCTTAATCACTATTCAAAGATATAATAATGTATAGAGTATTGGCAAGTATTAATATATTTTTCTTTTATTGTTTTTAGAGAAATCAGAAGGGAGAGAGAGAAAGAGAAAGAAAGGGAGAGGGATATTGATTTGTTGTTCCATTTATTTATGAATTCATTGGTTGATTCTTGTATTTTGGCCCTGACTGGGGACTGAACTAACAACCTTGGAGTATTGGGACCACTCTCCAAACAACAAAGCTACCCAACCAGGGCAATATAAATTTTAGTGATGTAATTTATTTTTGAGGGTTACATTCAAATTAATATCAAACCCATGTTCAGCTGCCAGCCTCTTGAAAAGCCAATGATGAAGAGGCAAGAGTTGGTGCGAGGAAAATTGGTTTATTCAAGAGCTGGTAGCCAGAGAAATGGTGGACGAATGTCACAAAGTCCAGCTTAACAAACCAGTGCAGGCAGGGGCTTTTATGATCTGGGAAGGGGAAGCAGGACGAAGGAAACAAGGGGAGGGGGAGGTGGTGGGCTCTCCATTGAGAGTGCTGTGTGCGATTCAGCACAGCCTGCCCCAATAACCGTCTCACAGCAGCTCACTCAATGGTCTGGTTTTTGTCATACTGATTTTGGGGTTGAAGGTGAGCAAACCTCCTGGACCCCAAATGCCTCAAGGCTGGAGTCTACTTCCTTTGAAGTGGCTGTTAGAACAACAATTTTCAACTTGCGTGCTGCAAGAATTTTTAAAACATGCAATGCCTAACTATTTAGTTAGGGGCACTGACAACTTTTTCCTTAAATTATCAAATAAAATAGTGACAACAACCAACACAAAGCTATTTAGTGTGAATTAATCAAAATTATACCTATTTTTGTCAGATTGGCAAAAAATATATTTTTTAGCGTGCTGCAGATTTTACTAGTTTATGTGTGCCATGAGATGAAAAAGGTTGAAAACTGTTGTCTAGAATCTCTTAAGCAAACAAGCTATTTTTCCATAGCTACTTATGAATTCACAAGCCATCATTTAGAGAAACAATGTTAAAAGCATGATGCGGGTGAGTTACAAAATCTGTAAATAATATTATCTTTGTATACATGATACCAACAAAAATGTCATAGGATGTGTCTTTTAAATTAAAATAAAAGTTATTAGAGCATCAGTCAGAGATATTTTGTGATCATTAGTGTAGCTGTTACAGACTTTTTAACAGGAAAATGAAATAGTCATTGCCCTAGACTAAACTTGACACCTTGTTCATTATCTGAGACTTGATTTTCTGCTATAATTACTTTAGGATCCCAATTAAGTTTCAGGCTAACCAAATGATTGAGCTATATGTGTGAATAAACCTAATACATGGGTAAAGTGAATTCTTTGATAAATATATCCCGTTGATTTCATGTCTGAGGGAATCGGCACTAATTTCAGGTCGTTTTTCATTGAACACCTAAGAAGCAGACACTTGGAAACAAGAATTAAAGCACATATCTTCAAATAAGAAAAGAGACTTTCTAAGTACTAATTTACGATTTGTAATTAGCAGCAATGTTGTTTACTCTGGTGTTTTAGTCCCAGTAGAATTTGAAACTCTTTTCTGTAACTCAAGATTATTAAATTTCAATTCAATGCCTGGAAAAGTGTTCTGGGGGAAAAAAGAAAAAGGAAAAGAGAAAGAGAAGAAAAATGTGACCTCTGATGTTAATGAGGTTTCTAGTCAACCAGGAAGATAAAGACAGGAAAATCATTAATTGAGCTCCACCTAATTTCTAAGAAAAGGGAAAAGCACTATTCTATCTTATTTAATCGATGTAATAAAGTTTAGCAGAAGGATATTGTAATCCCTCTCACTTAATTCTCATAATCAAGATTAGGAAAAGGATATTTTAATCCTTTTTTTACAGATAAACTCAGTTGAATGCCTCATAAAACAACTTTTTTTGCCATTTTAATATACGTTGTCCAGAATACATAGTTTGCTCAAATAAGAGCAAATATATGTATATGAGGTCTGTCTGGAAAAAGTCCAGCCATTGTTAATATAATGAGAATTGTTTGCAGACATCAGTGTAATCTGGCAGCCAAGCAGAGTAGACTGGAATGCACTTGCTTTAACAATGATGACTTCACTGTACTAGTCAGCGGGGATGGTACTTGCTCTTGATTGAGCACATGTACTGTGTAGCTGTCACCTTCAAAATGACCAAGCTAGGAAAGCAATGAATCTGCATCAAATTTTGTGTTAAGCTTAAGCATTCCTCCACAGAAACTAGATGATTCAGAAGGCCACAACTATGGGTACTTGGTGACTGGAAGCTTCATTACAACAATGTACCCACTCATGCATCACGTCTTGTGCAGAAAGTTTTGGCGAAACATCAAATCACCTACATGCCTCAATCCTCCTACAGCCCAGAGGTGGCTCTCTGTGACTTAGCTTTTCCCAAAACTAAAACCACCTTTGAAAAGTAAGAGGTTTCAGATCATCAATGAGATTTAGGAAAACACAACAGGACAGCTGATGGCAACTGGGGGAACTGTGTGAGATCCCAAGGTGCCTACTTTGACGGGGACTGAGGTTTCATTGTCCTATGTACAATATTTCTTGTATCTTCTTCAATAAATGTCTCTATTTTTCATATTGTGTGGTTGGATACCTTCTTGACATACCATGTATACATGCACACACATATATGTTTTATATATATATGTATGTATATATATATATATATATACACACATATACATACATACACAAACCTTAGAATTTGGTATAAAACCAAATTATACTGATACATGTAAGTTACCAATGTACTTTTTAAGCATGTTCCAAAAAGCTGGAATTAATTTCAGGATGCTTCTATATTTAACTAATAAGATACTTCCAAAGTACAAAGAAAATACGAAAGAAAAATTGAGGAGTAGAGAAATAGTTCTACTTTTCTGTTTTATTTTATGAATAAAATAAGATTAATAAAAATTTGACTGAGTACTGTGTCTTAAATTTGGAACAGAAATGGGAAGGTGTTTAAGAGTACATTAAATTTTGTTAATTATTTCTCTATCACCCACTCAAGGCCTCTCAAATTTCATAACATCAACACTTATCTTTTATAAAGTTGCTGGGAGTAGCTTGAACAAATCAGCGTGATTGGCTTAGTATGAGAAAGGTGACTTAGGTAAGGCCAATAGGAGAGAATTGAGGAATTTTATTTATTTTTAAAGATGTTTAAAAACATAAAGGAGATTTCGCACTGGATAGAGTAGTGGACATTTCTGAGTCCAGAGCTATGTTGAGATTTGGTGTGCATGACGTTAGTCAGGCTGAACCTGAAGCTTCTCTAGGAAGGAAGGCAAAACCGAGGGAATTTTACCTGGTGTCCTTAGCACTGTCTTCAGTTGTGTGATCACATCAATCCCCTACTTTTTTTCTCAGATAACTGGCAATTAATATTGATAAGACACAAGAGCAATTTAGAATTTTGGGCTCTTTTTATTATTTTGTGATTCTTCTTCCATCATAAGAATTAGGAATTCTTCCTCATTCATAAAATGCAGAAAACAATGGCTGAAAATTTTACATTTTTTGTGTCCTTCCTTTTGTTGTTTGTTTAACTAACTCCTTTTTTATAATAATAACCTACATTGGGATGACGATAGAACTTAACTGGTCTTTTTGATCAAACAACAATATACTTTGTTATAGAAGACTGTGATTTTTAAAATAGTGAAAATCAATCTGTTGTAGTAGTAAATTTTAATCAGTAATGGTGTAGTTAATAATTTGGGAATGTATTTTATAAGGGTGATACTGAGTTTGTTAAGAAAAAGAAGGAGGAGGGGAAGAGGAAGAAGAAGGAGGAGGAGGAGAAGGAGGAGGAGGAGAAGGAGGAGGAGGAGGAGGAGGAGAAGGAGGATGATCATCTAAGGGTGACAAGCAAATCTCAAACCAAAGCACCAAAACCTGTAGGGCTCTGCTTCTGAATAATAATGTAGGTCCACTCATCCACCACAGGCCAGAACTTGTGTATCCGGAGGCAGGCAGACACTCAGGTTCCAGAGCTGGGGATCTCCTCCAAGCCGTGACTGGTTTCATATTAATTAGTAATATGAAAACTTGTGTTTGGAGGGAGGTGAAGATCAGGGAGTGCAACTTATGTTTTAATCATTATCTGGTAGGTTATTAAGCTCCCAGCAAGACACTATAATTATTTTGGTTATTATGAATATAAATATATGATGTAATATAATAAAAAATTGCTTATATATTATGCAGTCCTCATAGATAAATACATGCTTTAAACATTTTTTGAATTTGACTCCCAAAAATATGCTTCAAACTTTTAAATTACACAAGATAAGGAATGAAATCTGGGGAAGGACTCTAACACAGTACTTCTCAAAGTTTAACATCCATACAAATCACCTAGCAGGTTTATGCTAATATGCAGATTCTAATTCAGAGTTTTGGGATAGGACCTGAGATTCTGTTTTTCTAATAAGCTCCCAGATGATGTTGGTTTATGGGCCACACTTTGAGTATCAATTTTCTAGACAACTAAAAAAGACTCTATTTATTTATTTACTTTTCGATTTAATATTTATTATATTTTTCCCATTACTATTTCACCCCATTGTATCCCCCTCCCCAAAGCAATCACCACACTGTTGTCCGTGTCCATGAGTCCTTTTCCATTTTAGCTAGGTCCCTCCGCCACCTCCCCTCCCTCTACTATTAAATTAATGAGTAAAAACTTTGCTTCTGAGCTGCAGTTTTCTAATTTGTATGTGTATGTGTAGCAGCTAACTCAGAGCTTTTTTCTGGTGAATGTGTTCTCTCAAACACCAGAATGGAAATTGCATTTGGATTCATGTGAAATTGAATTCAGATTTAGAGATAGTGCCTTTTGAAATTTAAGTTGCTGGTGAAAAGTTTTACTATTTTGTTTGTATATAGGAATTTTTGTTAATTTTACCCTTTGGAATCTTAATTTTTTTAGGAAAATAAGATAGCCTTAGTTGATTCTTCACAACATATGTTGCATTACAATCAAGACCAGAGAGACATGTTGGTGCTCCACTCTGCCGTGAAAATGAATAAACAGCTCTAATGTTTGAGATACCATAGCTATTAAAGAAACCTCTGAAGACCTCTTGATTTTGTCATCATTCAGCCTTTGGAGTTAGCAAGAGATGTTTTTATTAATAAATACCCATGAAGTTGAGAAAACATATTTTTCTGCATGGTGTTTTTATTATTATATCAAAGGCTTTATGTTGAAAAAGGTAGTTTGCTGAGAATAATAATTCTGTTGAAAAATTTTAACTGTTAAATTCTGAACTGATTTACAAAAGTGAAATGAACCAACATAAGTAACATGAAATGAGAAAGTCACACTTAATATAAAGGCAAGGTTGTACAGATTGTATGTTGGACAATCAGCAAGCAGAAATTATAGGGAAAAGAGAAAAGATCAGAAAAAGAGAAAAAATTATCAGACATTTTGTCTTATTATCTTTTGTAATTAGTTGAGGTTTGGAA